>JAPKLW010001895.1:110263-138852 GCA_026898455.1 Plectranthus barbatus | reverse complement strand
CAACCAGATTTGGCATCCGAGCTAAAAAAGCTCAGGGAAGAATTTGCTAACCTGAAGCAAGAGAAAACGGTTGCTGCGGTTGATGCAGTGCAAGGGCCCATCGAGGAGAACAATGCTGATGTGAATTTCGTTCAAAGGGGCGGTTATCACAAAAATTACCGTGGAGGATTTCAGCAACACAATCAGCAGCATAATCAGCCTTATGCCTTCAACCATGCAAGGAATCATCCTGGATTCTCTTACTCAAACCCTCAAGCTGCAGAGCAACCACCACCAGGATTTGCCGTGCAAAACGGAGAAGTGGTAGAGAAGAAGAAGCCAAATCTCGAGGAGATTTTGGCTAAATTCATGGAAGGCTCCACAGATACTGTAGCCAAGCTGAAACAGGAGATTTCGGGGGTGAACACAAAGGTCGATCAGGTGCAAAAGCACGTGCAGATCATTGAGAATCAAGTCAGCCAGATCGCCGATGCTCTTGGGACCAAACACAAGCCGGGGCAACTTCCGAGTAACACCCAGGTCAATCCCAAAAATCAGAATCAGAGGAATCAAGTGAACGCTATCACTCTGAGAGGGGGCAAGACCTATGAAGGGCCTGAACAATCAGAAAAAGGCGCCCGAGATGAAGAAGAAGCTGAAGAAGAGGCAGAAACCGCCACAGGCGAAGCTCCGTCGACCGACGGAGCATCATCGTCGATCGACGGAGCCCTAAAAGAGGCATCGATCGAGCCTGAACCTCGTCGCTCGACGGCTGCTCCGCAACCGCCAATGAAGAAACCGCCTCTGCCGTATCCGCAGCGGTTTGCCAAGACCAAGATGAACGAAAGATATGCACGATTTCTGGAGACAATGAAGAAGGTGCATATCAACATTCCATTGGTAGAAGCTCTTCAAGAGATGCCCGGGTACATCAAGTTTCTGAAAGACATGGTCTCTCAGAAAAGACCGTTCATGGAACACGAGACGGTCAACCTTTTTGAAGAGTGCAGCGCTATCATCCAAAAGAAGATGCCAATCAAGAGGGAAGATCCTGGTTCTTTCACAATTTCTTGTATCATCGGAGGTGAGACCTTCGGCAAGGTTCTTTGTGACTCGGGGGCATCAATCAATCTGATGCCGCTTTCAATCTTCAAGCGGCTAAAGATTGGCAGCATCAAGCCCACGACGATCTCACTGCAGATGGCTGATCGATCAGTCTCCTATCCGAAGGGCATTGTTGAAGATGTGCTGGTGAAAGTAAAGGATTTCATAATCCCAGCCGATTTCGTGGTACTTGATATGGAGGAAGATCGAAATATTCCTCTAATCCTTGGGAGACCATTTCTGAAAACCGGAAGGGCATTGATCGACATCCGAGACGGCAAGCTGACGTTCCGAGTGAACAATGAGTCTGTCACGTTCTCAATCTACAAGGCAATGCAGAAGCACGGCGATGGAAGTTATGCAGAAGAATGCCACATGATCAATTGCTTCAACCCGGTAATGTCTTCCCCCTTCACTTGTCTCAAAAGTGAGGCGGATTTTCTGGAAAATTGTTTGCAACATTCCCTCTCCTCTTCTGAAAATCTGGATGAAGCCATTGAGGAGATCCTGAATCTAGTCATGGAACTAGATGTGTTCGAGGAAATCACCCGAGAGAATGAACTTAAAAGAGAGTCGCTGCCGAGCCACTTCAGAAAGCCCGCGTCGACCGAGTCTGTAGTCTCGTCGATCGACGCCAAGACCACACCTTCGTCGATCAACAAAGACCCCTCGTCGATCGACGAAAACCCAGGACAGCCGATCTCCAGCTCCAATCCACCAATTCTGGAGCTCAAGACACTCCCATCACATCTCAGGTACGCATTCCTAGGCTCAGACAACACTTACCCTGTTATCGTTTCTGCTTATTGAGAAGATGCCACCACCAACAAACGTCAAAGTCGTCCGAAGTTTCCTAGGTCATGCAGGATTTTATAGGAGGTTCATCAAAGACTTCTCAAAGGTATCCCGGCCACTGTGCAACTTGTTGGAGAAGGATGTGTCCTTCGTGTTTGATGAAGAATGCCTGAAAGCGTTCGAGAGATTGAAAGAAGCGCTGGTAACTGCACCAGTCCTGACTGCACCAGATTGGGATGAGCCTTTCACATTGATGTGCGACGCCAGCGATTATGCTTTTGGAGCAGCTCTGGGCCAAATGAAAGGAAGACTCTTCCATGTTATCCAATATGCCAGCAAAAGTATGAATCCAGCTCAATGCAACTACACCACGACAGAAAAGGAGATGCTTGCAGTGGTGTACGCGTTCGACAAGTTCCGGCCTTATCTGATAGGCTCAAAAACAATTGTCCACACCGACCACGCAGCAATAAAGTACTTGTTTGCAAAACAAGATGCCATGCCCAGACTGATTCGGTGGATTCTATTGTTGCAAGAGTTCGACTTGGAGATCAAGGACAGAAAGGGAAGCGAGAATGTCATCGCCGACCACCTGTCGAGGCTTGAACCGCCAGTCAAGGGAGATGATCAGCAAGTGACAATCCGAGAGACATTCCCCGACGAACAGGTCTATGCCTTGAGGGACATGAAGGAAATGTATGAATCCAAAACCCCGTGGTTCGCAGATTTCGCCAACTTCTTGGCCAGCGGTGTACTTCCTCCGGATTGCTCCCCTTATGCAAAGAAAAAGTTTCTGCATGACGTCAGATTCTACTATTGGGAGGATCCCTACTTGTGGCGCAGATGTGCTGACGGTGTCAATCGCCGCTGTGAGCCCCAGTCCGAGTGGCACAAAATCTTCGAAGCATGCCATTCATCTCCTACTGGTGGACACCATTCGGCCAACCGGACTGCCTTCAAAATCCTTGCAAGCGGATTCTATTGGCCTTCCATCTACGAAGTCTGTCGCGGATGGATAACAGGCTGTGATCGCTGCCAGAGGACCGGCAACATCTCGCGGAGGGATTAGATGCCACAGACTCCGGTGATTGAAGTGGAGATATTTGACGTCTGGGGGATCAATTTCATGGGACCCTTCCCGAAATCGCAAGGATTCACATACATCCTGTTGGCAGTCGATTATGTATCGCGGTGGGTCGAAGCTATTCCGACAGCCACCAACAATTCCAAAGTCGTTATCAAGTTCCTGAAGAAGCTGATGACAAGATTCGGAACACTGAGAGCCCTGATCAGCGATGGGGGATCACACTTTTGCAACAGATGGCTCTCATCTTTCCTTGCCAGATACGGAGTAAAGCACCGTATCACCACTCCGTATCACCCTCAAGGGAACGGGTTGACGGAATTATCCAACTGTTTGTGTGATGTTTAGATCGTTTTTGTACTTATTTTCGTGCATGAGTTGGTTTTTGTACTTGGAATGTTGTGTTTGATGAATCGTGCTGGTTTCTAGTCGAAAAATAGAGGAATCAGGATCCAGTGCTCAAGACCTCGTCGATCGACGAGGGCCCTTAGTCGATCGACGAGGCATGTTGTTGGCAAGCGATCGACGGAAGAAAGGAGGCCTCGTTGACCGACACTGTTTAGAAGTGATCGACGAGGCAGAATGTTGAGACGCGATCGACGAAGATCAGAAGCGGTCGACGCGCATGCAGAAATCCTGTTTCTCATCTGATTTGGAGATAGATGCATATCTAATCCTAGATAATGCTAGATACATCTTTCATCATTATAAATACTCATGTATAATTCATTTTTCATTGGAGAATGTGTGTTTTTAGAGAGAGAGAGTTAGAGCAATTATTAGAATATTAGAGTTGAAGAATTTTTAGGGTTTTTATGTTTGAAGATAAGTTTTTCCGAGAAGACTTCCGGATTACAGTTTTTATGCAATTCAGGTTGTATTTTTCTATGATGAATATTAATCTGAATATGTGTGGCTAAATCCCTTCTCAGAATAAACAGCCACTTCTCAGAATGATCACTAAAATCGCAATCTTTGCCGATCAAAAGGGAAGACCCGGGTTCCTTCACAATCTCTTGTGTCATCGGAGGTGAAACCTTTGGGAAGGTTCTCTGTGATTCAGGGGCTTCAATCAACTTGATGCCGCTATCAATTTTCAGACGGTTAAAGATCGGAAGCATCAAGCCCACAACAATCTCTCTTCAGATGGCCGATCGATCAGTCACCTATCCGAAGGGCATTGTTGAAGATGTGTTGGTAAAGGTAAAAGACTTCATAATTCCCGCTGACTTTGTGGTGCTCGACATGGAGGAGGATCGGAACATTCCTCTGATCCTTGGAAGACCATTCCTGAAAACCGGAGGGGCATTAATCGACATCCGCGACGGCAAGCTAACGTTCCGAGTGAACAATGAGTCCGTCACGTTCTCGATTTACAAGGCAATGCAGAAGCACAACGATGGAAGCTATGCAGAAGAATGCCACATGATCAACTGCTTCAGCCCGGTAATGTCTTCCCCTTTCACCTGTTTCAAAAGTGAGCCGAATTTACTGGAAAACTGCTTGCAACACTCCCTTTCCTCGTCATCTGGACGAAGCAACCGAGGGGATCATGGATCTGGTCATGGAGCTGGATTTGTTCGAGGAGGTGACTCGAGAGGAAGAGCTTAAAAGAGAACCGCTGCCCAGCTACTACAGCCAGTCCTCATCGATCGAGCCCACTGCCTTGTCGATCGACGCTGCAGCAGCATCCTCGTCGATCGATGAAAATGCTCCGTCGATCGACGGCAAACTGGAGAAGCCGATTTCCAGCTCTGAACCGCCAATCCTGGAGCTCAAGACACTCCCGACACATCTCAGGTACGCATTCCTAGGGTCTGATAACACTTACCCTGTTATTGTTTCTGCTTATCTTTCACAGGGGGAGTTGGACAAACTGCTGCGAGTTCTGCGGACATACAAGACCGCCATCGGATGGACTTTGGGAGATATCAAAGGGATCAGCCCTTCGCTGTGCATGCACAAGATCATCCTTGAAGAGGATGCCAAACCAAAGAGACAAGCACAACGACGTTTGAATCCCATCATGCAAGAAGCTGTAAAGAAGGAGGTTCTCAAACTCCTTGACCATGGCATGATCTACCCAATTTTCGATAGCAAGTGGGTGAGCCCTACACAAGTAGTAGCTAAGAAAGGAGGGATGCAAATAGTGAAGAATGACGATGGAGAAGAAGTAGCGAAAAGACCGATCACGGGATGGCGAGTCTGCATTGACTACCGAGCCTTGAACACCGCCACGTGCAAGGATCATTTTCCTCTTCCATTCATTGATCAAATGCTAGATAGATTATCTGGTTATCCTTTTTTTTGCTTTCTTGATGGTTACTCAGGGTACAATCAGATAGTTGTGGCTCCTGAAGATCAACACAAGACGGCATTCACCTGTCCATATGGAGTGTTCGCCTACCGATGGATGCTCTTTGGATTATGCAATGCACCAGCCACCTTCCAGAGATGCATGACGGCAATCTTCCATGACCTGATCGAGGACATCATGGAGGTATTTATGGATGACTTCTCGGTTTTTGGTAGCTCATTTGATGTCTATTTGCAGAATTTGGCTACTGTACTTGAGAGATGCACCGAGACAAACCTGTGCCTCAATTGGGAGAAATGCCATTTCATGGTTCGGGAAGGAATCATGTTGGGACATCGAGTGTCAGCCGAAGGATTGGAAGTAGATCGAGCCAAAGTGACAGCTATTGAGAAGATGCCACCACCAACAAATGTCAAAGTCGTCCGAAGCTTCCTGGGTCATGCAGGATTCTATAGAAGGTTCATCAAAGACTTCTCAAAGGTGTCCCGGCCCTTGTGTAACTTACTGGAGAAGGTCGTGTCCTTCGTTTTTGATGAAGAATGTCAGAAGGCATTTGAGAAGCTGAAAGAAGCGCTGGTAACTGCACCAGTCCTTACCGCACCAGATTGGGAAGAGCCCTTCACATTGATGTGCGACGCCAGCGATTATGCTGTTGGAGCAGTTCTTGGCCAACTGAAAGGAAGACTTTTCCATGTGACTCAATACGCCAGCAAGAGCATGAATCCGGCCCAATGCAACTACACCACGACGGAAAAGGAGATGCTTGCGGTTGTGTATGCCTTCGACAAGTTCCAGTCTTATCTCATAGGCTCAAAGACCATTGTCTACACCGACCATGCAGCAATCAGGTACCTGTTTGCAAAACAAGATGCCAAGCCCAGACTGATCCGATGGATACTGCTGTTGCAAGAGTTCGACTTGGAGATCAAGGACAGAAAAGGGAGCGAGAACGTCATCGCCGATCACTTGTCAAGGCTCGAACCACGGTCGAAGGAGACGATCAGCAATCGACAATCCGAGAGACATTCCCCGACGAACAGGTCTATGCCTTAAGGGACATGAAAGAGATGTATGAATCCAAAACCCCCTGGTACGCAGACTTCGCCAATTATCTGGTCGGCGGCGTACTTCCTCCGGACTCCTCTCCATATGCCAAAAAGAAGTTTCTGCACGATGTCAGATTCTACTATTGGGAGGATTCTTACCTGTGGCGCAGATGTGCTGACGGCGTCATTCGCCGTTGTGTGCCCCAGTCCGAGTGGCACAAAATCTTCGAAGCCTGCCATTCATCTCCTACTGGCGGCCACCATTCAGCCAACCGGACTGCCTTCAAAATTCTTGCAAGCGGGTTCTATTGGCCTTCCATCTACGAAGTCTGTCGCGGATGGATAACGGGTTGTGATTGCTGCCAGAGGACCGGCAACATCTCACGGAGGGATGAGATGCCACAGACTCCGGTAATTGAAGATGAAATATTTGATGTCTGGGGGATCGACTTCATGGGACCCTTCCCGCCATCGCAAGGATTCACATACATTCTATTGGCGGTGGACTACGTATCACGTTGGGTCGAAGCCATTTCGACAGCCACCAACAATCACAAAGTCGTCGTCAAGTTCCTGCAAAAGCTCATCACAAGATTCGGAACACCAAGAGCCCTGTTAAGTGATGGGGGATCACATTTTTGTAACAGATGGCTTTCTTCTCTTATTGCTAGGTACGGAGTAAAGCACCGCGTTACCACCCCATATCACCCTCAAGGGAACGGGTTGACAGAACTATCCAACAGAGAAATCAAGCAGATTTTGGAGAAGACGGTAAAGCAAAGAAAGGATTGGGCAGCAATTCTCGATGATGCACTTTGGGCTTACCGCACCGCCTACAAAACTCCGATTGGGTCATCTCCATATCAGCTGATTTTCGGAAAGTCATGTCATCTTCCCGTCGAGATGGAGCACAAAGCTTGGAGGGTAGTGAAGGAATTAAATCTAGACTGGAGGACTGCTGCAGACGAACGCGCTATGGCACTGAACGAATTAGAAGACTTTCGGGACAAAGCCTATGAGAACAACGTCATCTATAAGAATCGAACGAAGAGGTTCCACGACAAAAAGATCCGCTCGCATGTTTTCCATTCAGGTGATAAGGCTCTCCTCTTCAAATCCCGTCTTCGATTCATGCCCGGAAAGCTGCAGTCAAAGTGGGCCGGACCATACACCGTGATCTGCCAATTCATGAACGGTGTAGTTGAATTAGCTGGCCAAGATGGAAAGAATTTCAAAGTGAACGGGCAAAACCTGAAACCATACTTCACCCATCTTCAGATCGAAGCAGTGGAGAAGTATTACTTGAACCGCCCTTAGAAAAAAAACTCAGGTATTGTCGAGCTAGCGACATAAAATCAAGCACTGGTTGGGAGGTAACCCAACAGTTTCCGGTTTTATTTATTTCAATTATTTTCAATTCAGTCAAGTCGAGTCAGTTGAGTTTCGTTTTTCTTTTTCGAATTGTTTCGGGTCCAGTCATCTGTCGGGCCACGTCGATCGTAGCTTTTTGGCATCGATCGACAAGGAAATTCCTCCACGTCGATCGAGTTCAATGCTCGTCAATCGATGAGAAAAGTTTCGCCTTCGTCGATCGACGTAAATGCCTTATCGATCGACGCGAGGGTTTCTGAGGCCGGACAGAGGCGGGTTTAAAACCCACATTTCCTCATTTTTTTCCTCACAAACACACGACGCACGCTGCTCTCACTCTCCCAAACACCCACCTCGAATTTTTTCTCTCCAAATTCATCACAACCAACCACGGTATGTATCCTAACACTCTCCTCTTCGATTATTTCACATGTTTTGAAGGATTTGAGCATGATTTTTGATAAAAAAAATTGAATTTGGAGCCCTTGTTTTCATTTTTGCAATTTTGTAGATTTCGTTGCTATTCTTTGTCATTATTCGATATGGTTAGTCATTTTAGTCGATGTGCTTACTTGTGATTGGTTTGCTGCTTGAATTTCATTGATTTCTACGTACGAACGTTTGGGGGATGATTCTAGTTGGGGGTGTTATTCTAGTTTTGTTAATTCTGGGACAAATTCTGTCAAACAAAAAGGTAATATGCTAGGATAGAGTTTGAATTGCATGAATGTCGAATCAATTTTGCATGGGTAGATTTTTTTCTGTGGATTTTTTGCACAATTGGATGCACTTTGGAAATTTTGTGAAAAATTGTGATGAACTTTGACAAATTTTTCCACTACCCTTGCAGTTTGACCATGGATTTTCGACCCACCTTCGCCAAGCAAGCTCATGAGAGGCGATACAGAAAATTCTCAGGAGATGAGTTCACTATCCGGCAGACACTTTACCCATGCCCGGAGATAATGCAAATGCTGGGAATCCGAGCAGATGTTGAGGCTCTCTTGCAGAGAATTGATTGGAATGCTTGGATGACAGCCCGCTGGCCGAAATACCCGTCGCTTGTCCTGGAGTTTTTTGCTTCACTCCGCATCTTCGAGGTTCAGCCGGAATCAGAGCCGACCACAATTGGTTTCCAGCTTCTGAACCAGTACTACGAAATTCCAAGGGACGAGCTTGAAGAAATCTGGGAGTCCACGTTGGGGGGTCGGTTTTCTCCCCCCACACTTCGACATTGCCCGTTTCTGGTCCCAAATTGCATCTGATGCCAAAGAAGACCTGCGGGAGTTTGACTCGGGGACTTTGAAAGCGTCCTCCATCGACAACCCAGTTTTTAGATATCTTCAGAGATGCATGGGGGTGTCGATCACCGGCAGACATGAGAGCGGGAAAGTGAGAGTGGGGGAACTTTTTGCCCTCAATTGCATGCTGACAGGGGAGCAGTTTAGCTTCGCGGCACTAGTCATGGACCAATGGCGGCATCAGATCAAGGCCACCAAAGGCAACATTTGGAGCGGGGGATTGATCACCCCGATTGCGGAGCATGTGGGGATCGATTTGACACAAATCGAGTCGCTTGAGGACGACAGCCGAGGACTTGGCACTGGGACTCTGGTGAAGATGTTGATGCTTTCACCACGGGCGTCAGGTTGGTCTTTGCGGATGTCCAATGGGGACAGATTTCCACTTCCACAGCGGGACCTCACTCACATCACCGATTATCACTTCCGTGATAATTGGTTGATGAGCACACCCACCCACTTGAGGCTGATGGTCAGAGCACAAGGAGGCCCAGGTACCTCCAGACTTCGACACCGACCACTGACCCAGTCAGACCAGCGACCGCCGCAGACGCCCCCAGAAATGCCCGAGGAGGAGGAACCTCAGGATGACGAAGGAGGAGAGCACAGCCCTGACCGGACCGGCAGACGGCCGCTACGCCACTTCTCGAGAGAGTCTTCATCTTCAGGGGTGGATCTGGCAACGATCTACCAGTTTATGCAGCAGCAGGCTGATTTGCATGCAGCAGAGCACGCACGGCAGGCAGACTTTCGACAGAATGTGAACACGAGGCTGAATAACCTCGACGTTCAGATGCAGCGACTCCTTCTGAACACGCAGCCTGAGTCCGTCTTCCTACGCCGGCAGAGAGAGCGACAAGACCGCCGACGGCGACTGCCCGTGTGGCCATCTCCCGATGTTGAGATGGAGGATCCTCCGGAGGAGGAATGAGGTACCGTTTCCTTTTTCCTTATCTAACTTTCAAACTTTTCCACTCCTTCGAGTGAAACAAGTTTGGGGGGATGAGGATAGGAAAGGGAAACGTTTGTTTGTTTTCATTTTCCTGCTTTATTTTAATTTTTGTTATTTCGTTGTTTTTCTGTTTTTGTTTTCGATTTTTTTTTCGTTTTCTCTGAACCATCACCATCCTTGTTCTTTTGCTTCAGTGTGAACAATTGCTCTCTGCAAGGCCTTTTACTTAAAATTAGTATTTGTGAACTCTTGATTTGTGGTACTTGTTCTAAGTGAATAGTCTGATCATTGTTTAGGAGCTTTTGAACATAGGACAGTCGGAACTTTTTGATTATGATGGTGTTATGACTACTTACTTGTCTTTACTTAAACTAGAATTGTTGATTGATAATCGAGATAATTGCTGATTAAGAATGATAATCTGTGTGATAGAGTAGCCAATGATAGGAGCTGTTTTGCTTGATATGTTGATCTTTGAAACTTAAATTCTTGCAAGATAACTGTTCGAAATTGGATAATTATTGAGGAGTAACGAAAATTTCTACCTTGTGAGGAATTTGTGCCATTTCTTTCGTTTGATGAGTGACAAAGTTGTAAGACTTATTTCCTAGAATTTGACAAATTTCTCTCTTGAGGTTGCATTAAGTGTGGTAATAGGGTGAAAATGATTTTAGGCATGTTCTTTCGTAGCCCATTTCCCATACACTAACCTTAAATCTTCACTTGTAGCCCCTTTGAGCCTTGAATGAATTTTTTTCTTTGATTAGAAGGGTTGATGAATAAGATGATTGTGATTTATTGAATGGTGTGAATTGTGGGAATGTGATGTGAGGCCATGAGCGGAAAAAAAAAATCAAGGAGAGAAAAGAAAATTTTTTAGGGGTTTCCATGGGTACAGTTAGAAAAATGAACATTGGTGAGAAAGAAAGAAAATGAGGGAAACTCGTTTATGTTGTTCATAAATAACTAAGAACAAGTTATTAGGAACCCCGAGAAAAAAAAAGAGAGAAAAAAGAAAGATCAAGAATGTGCATAAATAGAAAAAAAAATTATGTGGTTATGATATGCTTGGGTCTTTGTGTTTGATTGATATATTTTGAGTCACTTAGCCAAAAATGTCCTACCTATTAGGTGAGCCACATTACAACCAAATAAAGACCTTTTTGATTCCCTGAAAAGCCACACTAACAAGCAGTGGAGAGATGAGAAATTTGTCAAACCTATGGTGAAATAAACTAAAACTTTGATTGTGTGAATTTCAAAATCCTTTTGCTTGATTGAGCGATGAGTGCAAACACTGCCCGGTGAGGTTTCTCCTCAATAGTTTACCAATAAGAATTTGTTTGGATTGCATGATTTTTGTGAATAAGTGAAACTTAGATTGCAAAAGAGGCTTGTGAGGCATTGCACACTTGTATCTGCATTTGATTAGAATTATTTTCTGTGAATTGATCGAGGACGATCAATGGTTTAAGTTTGGGGGAGTTGATAAGTTAGGATTTTCACCAACTTATCTTATGGTTCTTTGACTGATTGTGTAGTGTTTAGATCGTTTTTTGTATCATTTTCATGCATGAATTGGATTTTGTACTTGGAATGTCGTGTTTGATGAATCATGCAGGTTTTTAGTCGAAAAATAGAGAAGGATTAGAATTCCAGTTTCAGCACCCCGTCGATCGACGAAAAGGCTCATCGATCGACGAGGCAAAGCACGCCAAGCGCTCGACAAAGGGAAAAAGGAGATCGACGGAATGAAAGTCAGCATCGATCGCTGCCAATCCTCGTCGATCGACGAAGAGGTTCCAGGTCCAGCGATCGATGCCAAACAACCTTGATCGACGCGCATGCGGGAATCCTAGTCTGGATCTGATTTGGAGATAAAGGCATATCTAACCCTAGATACTGCTAGATACATCATTCACCTCTATAAATATTCATGTAAATTCGTTTTTTGAGAAGAAGAGACCAGAGTTAGAGAGAGAAAAGAGTTAGAGCAATTACAAGAATTTATTATTGAAGAGTTTTTAGAGTTTTATGTTTGAAGACAAGTTTTTATGGGAAGATTTCCGGATTCCAGTTTTTATGCAATTCAGGTTGTATTTTTCTATGATGAATATTACCGTGAATATGTGTAACTAAATCCTTTCTCAGATTCTAGGGTTTCGAACTATCAATGTATGCTTGTTATGATTAATTGAATTATTTTCCCCTTCCCTTCGTAGTTTGTGAAATCTGTGCTTATTCATAATTCTGATTTGCTGATCATATCTTAGGATTATCTAGTTGATTACTTGAGACGTAACTGTGATAGTTTTCAATCGAAAGAGATTTTCACAATATAATTTGATTTCTTGTCCTAACTGAAGGAGATTAATTGTAGGAATAAATCTGTAGATCTTTGGAGTTAGTTAATTTATCTTGAGACCGAGCGGAGATAGGTAATTAATTAATCTACTTTACGAATTGTCCAACAAAGAAGTTCGTAACAATTTTCTGATGTTTCACTACGAAGAGGAATTAAAATTGGGAATTAATCAATTCATTCATACATGTAATACTTGATAGGTAGGTATCCCTGGAATCTGTGCTTCTCTTATTTGACTTCAAAAGCTTTTTAAATTTCCTGTTTAATTTCCATTAGCAAATACTGCGATTTTCAAAACAACAAAACTTTTTATTTGATTTTCCTAATCAGTGTTTTCAAGAACGTTCGACTTAGTACTTAAGGTTTTTCGTTATTTCTTTCTCTGAGGGATCGATAATTTCATTTGCCGCTATATTATTAGCTTTGCTAAGTCGTGGGTTAAAAATATACGCGATCAATCTTGAATGGCAGTCAACCACAACTTAGAGTTAGGGGATTGAAGAGCTTGCTTATACGTTTTGGGTTCATCACCATCTAGTTCTTCAAAAACATTTAAAGCATGCATTGTTAAATCATATTCATCAAATTTCCTATTTGTGGTGACCTGCCTCCTAAACCTATCTCTAACCAGATTGTAATTAGATAGGTTGATATTGGAGTCATGAAAGGTATCAGGATTAGAGTTGGAGGCTCCACCTTGGTTAATGCAGTCATCATTATCAACATTTTCAGGATGACACTCAGTTTCATTAGTTATGTTATGTTGGTTTGATTCATTAATTTCCCTTTGACTGACATTATTATCTAACCTAGGAGGCTCCACCTTACTGGAAGTACCTTCATGCAGAGTAGGAGGCTGGGAGCTAGAAGAGCAAGGAAATTCATGCTCATTGAAGGTTATATCTCTACTTATAATGACTTTATAGTCCAAATCTGTAATATCCCAGACTCTATAACCTTTTGTACCCTCAGGGTAGCCCAGAAAAACACACTTCCTAGCCCTGGGGTCTAACTTGTCACCCCTTTGATGAATATAAGCAGCACAACCAAAAACTCTAAGATAGGACAGATCTAGAGGTTTATTAAGGAAGACAACTTCAGGACATTTGCCTTGCAGAGGCACAGAGGGGGATCTGTTTATTAGATAAGTGGCTGTCATAACTGCTTCCCCCCAAAAGGTTTTATCTAGACCACTTATTGACATCATGCATTTGACCCTTTCTAATATTGTCCTATTCATCATTTCTGAAACCCCATTTTGTTGGGGTGAGTAAGGGACAGTTCTATGTCTCCTAATACCATTGACCTCACAGAAATCATCCATTTGGTTATTACAAAACTCTAAACCATTGTCTGTCCTAAGTATTTTAACCATTTTCCCTGTTTGGTTTTCTATCTGATTTTTCCAAATTTTAAAGGTTGAGAACACATCTGACTTGTGACTCATTAAGAAGACCCAAACTTTTCTAGAAAAGTCATCAATTACAGATAGAAAATATCTTTTTCCTCCCCTAGTGGGCTCACTAGCAGGCCCCCACACATCTGAATGAAGGTACTCAAGAATGGAGGAGATCTTGGGGGAATTAGGTGGGGTATGAGCAGGGAAGGAGACTCTACTTTGCTTACCCAGAATGCAATGTTCACAGAAAGGTAAAGCAGATACATTATCAAAACCAAAAACACCTTCCCTTCTAAGAATTTCCAAACCCTTATTACTCATGTGGCCTAGTCTCCTATGCCAAAGGACAGAAACATCAATTTCAGGAGAGTTCACAGGGATTAGATTCAGTGCAGCACACATACAAGTTATTTTTCTTTTCTGCTTTAAAAATAACCAGGGATCCCTGCATAATTTTCATAATTCTTTTTCCCCACCTACCCTCCAAACCATCATCTTCTAATGCAGTGCAGGATAACAGGTTAAAACACACATCAGGAACATATCTTACATTTTTCAAAATGTATGAACAGCCATCAGCAAATTTCAATTTTACATCACCAATGTCTTCTACTCTACACTTTTTCTCATTAGCAAGCAGGATAAAGCCTTTATCAATAGGTTTTAAACTAGAGAAATGTTGTTTATGAGGTGTAATGTGAAAGGAACAGCCAGAAACCACAATCCACTAAGTAGCACAAAATTTGTCAGTACAAGCATAAGCTGAGGGTAAAGAATTCAAGTAATCAGAGTCAGAAATCATGTACACTTCACCTAGGTTCTCTCCTTTGACTGCATTTTCATTAGAACCACTACTCTCACCTCTTTCTTTCTTAGGTTTATGGCATTGTCTAAAATAATGACCATATTCCCCACAGTTGTAACATTTCCTACCTTTAGACCTAGACTTAGATCTGCCCCTATAATCAGATTGAGATTTCTTACCATCCCTATTATTATATGAGTCATCATTTCTGTTTTTATCATTTCTAGTCTTAGATCTACCCCTTACATTGAGAATCTCATTATTATTATTCTTATTTCTGGCTCTCCCCCATTTTAGGTCATGTTCTTTACTTTTTAGGCCACTCATAACGGTTTCTAAGGTGACAGTATCTCTGCCATACTTAATGGCAGATTTCACATCATTATAGGAGTCAGGAATGGTATTTAAAAGGGCTATGGGAGCGTATTCATCTATATGCTCATCTCCTGTGAGCTTAATATCTTGTATCAACTTATTAAAGACATCCAAATTTTCATCTATGTCTTTATTAAGGTCCACTTTAAACCTAAAGAAGGTTTCTAGGAGATACATTTTGCTAGGTAATGAGGTTTCAGTATACAGAGTATCTAACTTGTCCCATATCTCTTTAGCCGTTTTAACTTTGCCTATTTTCCTAAGCACAGAGTCAGACTGATTCAGAATGATAATAGAACGGGCCAATTCATCAATTTCAGTTCGTTTTTCAGGGGTGTCACTGTCAAGAAATTCAGCAGTCAAGGCCCTTAGTACTTTTTGTTGGATCATAATATATTCAATTTTCTGTTTCCATATAGTAAAGTCCGTTTTACCATTAAAAGGAGTCAAACCACTAGAAGACATGCCAGAAGCCATAGTTAAAAATTTTGGCAAAACAGGCAGAGCTATACACAGGTATTGACATAAAGGGAACAGAATGTACAACCAAAAGCAGGTTAAAAGACAGAAAGATTTTAACTCTTTTCAGGGGACAAAAATTTAGAAAAATTATTCCTAAGTGTAGAGTAATTGACAGATGCTTCAAGATTCAACACGTAGTAAGTAATCACAACGCAAGAAAACAGAGATTACAGCGGAAGACGAAACGATTCACACAAAGTGCTAACCCTAGTGCGCACATTAACACTCAGTAAAACACAGAAGCAGAGGGATCCTAACTTGCCTCGGTTATCCGAACAGCAAGAAGGATGTCCAGCATGTCGCGGTTGTCCGGACCGAACTGCTGAACCCTAGATGTATACAAATAGCCCTAGATCTAGACCGACTCGACGAAGAGAGGTTAGAGAAGAGCGAGCCCTATACCTGAGCGGGGCCCTAGGAGAGGGAAAACCCCGTATTACCTTTCGTGCCCTGGGGCACCGACGACGTAGGTTCGACGGGGGAAGCAGGCGTGCAGACTCGCAAGCAACCTGGCTCTGATACCACTGTTGGGTATCAGGTCTGCGCTCGTCTGTTACCGGCCTGTTACTTCACCCGGACCTCGACCTAGTCCTGACTGAGCTAGGGTTCCTCTTCGGATCTGGATCCGATCTTGAAGCTTGGACTGTCTTTGAGCTTCTGACGGTTGGATCTCCGATGAAAGGCACCTCAAGCCCGCCCGAAGTAGCGAGGGACAAAAGTGGTGGCTCAGAACTCACCTTTGTGAGTTCTAGCCTTCCTCCGGCCGAAAGGGAAAGGGTAAAGGTTGCCTAGGGTTCAGGGACTCTCGATCTCACAAGGCTCGCCGGAATAGCAACTCTGATCGCACAGAAGGGAAGAGAGAAGGGGGAGCGTGTATCAGAGAGAGAGAGAAGGCGGCACACGTTTTAGGGTTAGGGTAATGAATGAATGAAACCGGGTCAAGCTCTATATATAGTGGGAGCAGTTGAAACCGCCCCAACTGACTACCCGAACCGCCAAACCCGAACCAACCCACAATCCATAAACACAACCTAGGTATTGGGCTCGGAGTTAGATGGGCTCAACAAATAAACAGCCCAAAGATGAACAAAGGCCATCCATTTTACAGGAGCTTCTGGCAAGCTTCCACAATTAATTAATCTCCTATTTTCCTAAGCAGTACCACTCAAACCTTATCACTCGTGCTTGAACTTAACCATCCTGCAGGACTTTAACATGATGAACGTTATTGAGCTCCTCAAGGAATGTCCCAATCCTATTACTCGGATATGGTAACCTAACTCCAGTCTCTGAGTGTAATACACGAACTGTTGCTACCCAAGATGTGGATATACGAGCACATTACTCAAGCTCTCCACCATGGCAAGTCAAAGCAACAGTCAACCTGTGCATACCCCTGAACCTTTGTTTGTATTATCTGATTGCAGACAGTAGAATACATCTCACTGTGGTCTAATCAATATGCAACCTCACGTACCAGCATCTCAAGTAATCAAGACAGATTACTTCTTTCCAACTATGCTGCAGCCTACACCGACAGACTTATCATTATACGTTGTATAATATTTATATCTCACTAGGTCAAGTGATCATACTGTCTTCTGCGATCTACAACATGCAGTATGATCGTCCCTATCGGTGAGATAAGAGGACACCATTGTTACTCGCATGTAAGTTTGTTCAACATATAGGAAATAACGTTGAATTTATACTCATCGTAATAAATGTTTTCTGTTTACAAAATCCAACAAATAGCGCACGAGACTTTTTGGGAGTTCGTATATCCTATATAATCAAAGATAATTTCCATTTCCGTAAGCCATTCTTCAGTCGCAATTGGTCCTTCTTTTCCTTTAAATCTAGGGGGTGAGAGTCGATGAAACTCCTCAACAACATCATTGGCACGATCTCCTTGTGGTGCTCGGGGATTTTGTGCTCCAGTTGAAAGTCCTCCTTGTTGTAATAGCCCTTGAAAGGTTTGTAGGAATTCTTGTGCAAAATTTGCTCCCGAATTATCTGGAGGTGATGACGTATGTGAGCTCTCATCACTTGTTTTGCGTCTAGCACCGGTTACCCTTTTTGGCGGCATAATTTTCTATTATAAGTATAAGTTATCATAGGTTTACAAAAGGAATTAATCGTACAATCTATAGTAAGAAAAAAACGAAGATACAAAATAGATATTCATATAAACAAGTAGAGTCCTAAATTTTATGCCAAAGTATGCATCAAATATTAATATTTTATGGTCTACCCCTACGTTAACAAAATTGGGTTGGCCTATCTTATAACTTTATATATATAGCATATATCTTTTCTAATTTCATAAAATGATTACTTCCTTGACTTTCATTCATTTTTTCAAGATTCAAAGGTGATAGTCCTCCGACTTGCCCGTTTTGTCTCACGATTGACATATTTGAGCGAGTCTCCCTGTCGTACCACTCCATTGGATCCTTATCATTATTTACGAGTTCGGCTTCTTCATAGGTAACATCCTTCATGAGTCGATGATCTTCTGTCTCTCCTTGGTGACTCATGATATGTTGCACAAATTGGTCTCCTTGATCACAATCAAACTTCATTTTTTCATCGCAATGGCCTATAGTCATCCTCAATTCATCAATTTCACCCCTCAACGTGTTCACCCTATCTCTCCATTTATTTATTTTGTGGTATGCTTCACACATGTTACGTCATTCCTTTATAAGACGATTGCAATACTCGATGTAGTTTATCTTTAAAACCTTGTAAGAACTTACTTCCGCCATTTCATTGAAAACATTTCCGCTAAAGGCCTTAAATCATATCTCACATATTCGATAATCTTACGAGTGGCTTCAACATCCGACACGTGATAGCCATAACTTAAGACCTTATTCCTCTTTTGTGTAAGAAAGAATCTAACCCTTCTGATCCTTGTGTTTGTACTAAATAGTCTCGACATACTCCATAATCTAGTTCTAATTTAATTTTAGGGTGATTATATTTTTCATTACAAACACCCATCCTAAAATCAAAAGAAATAAATATCATCTATACACATGCTATATGAGTTGCTATACCAAATATTTCATGCTTTATATATCATAATTTAATTGATGCACACTCTAAAGAAAAAGAGAAATCATCGTAAGTTATTCTTTATCTACAAAATTATCCTTAACTCCAAAACCATATATTTAATGAAAATCATTACATACCTCGAGAGTGGGTGTTGGACGACTTGATTCAATAGCATAGTTCCTCCAAAAATCTTTAATTTTTTTTCAAGTATACAGGAAAGTGGACTTGCTCTGATACCACTATGCAATACCCTACTTTAAAATGTACTAAATATAGAAAAAACTTTTAAAAGAGGCTTTGAACAAGATGTAAAAAGAAATACTTGACATAATAACCTTTATAAAGCTTCCTTAATAATTTACATAAATAAGCAAAAGTAGTGCAATCAAACATGGTAAAAGATTTCATTTTCACATAACAAAAAGGAGAACTTGTTTCTCGATGTCAAGACCTTCCCACCACCTCACTCTCTATCCTGCGATAAAATAGATTTTATAGGAATGAGCATAAAACTCAGTGGGTTCCTGTAAGCATTTATAATAAATTATAGAATGCGGAACATGTATGAAAACACATAACATGCAAGTTCCTTCATTTGACCCGAAGGATCCATGTCCATGCTTTTGACCCATAAGGATCCATGTCCATGCTTTTGACTCATAAGGATCCATAACCATGCTTTGATCCATAAGGATCCATACATTTTCACACAAATATCACATTAGCAACAATGATTATAACTTTAACAACATGCTTAAACATAAAGAAACCCACATCTCTAACTCCTTGTTAATAGAAAATAATATTGCTTAACTTAACTTCAAAGAACCTAGCAACAAAAGTAAAATAATTCTCCTTTACTCATAAAATAATCAATCTAAGTATATAATGTGCTATATAGGTGTGTGAAGTGGAAAATGAATACATATATAGCATAGACGAGTTTTTACCTTAAACTTGTGAGTCTAAACTATGTTTCAACTCCTATTTATATTTGAAAAACCTAGTTTCTAGGTTTGATTAATCATTAAAATAGCCTTGATACTTTATCAACATAGCTATGCTTACTTGTATATGTGGTTTCATGTAAGCTTGCCATCAAATAGATAGTTTTGTCAACTCTCCATGTAGTGCACAATAGCATTACTTAGTCATAAAGGTGTTTTTTATATTTAGTAACATACTATAAATAGAAAATTGTATTTTATACATGTCATCAATGTCATCAAGTGCGTGTGCAATGTTTGTAACCATTCATTTCTTTAGTATATTATTCTATCTATATATATATATATATATATATGGTTGAAAACTCCCTTTTATTATAACAATTATCTATATAATTTTATACTAATAATATATATTTAATATTTAAATTTTTGAATCAATACAATAATGCGCGATGCGCAAGTAATATACTAGTTATATTATAATGACAACAAGAGTTGTGAAGAGCATGCATTAGTCAACTGGCATTGATAGGATAGGAATATTGACTATAATTCTTGGAGGGTATAAATGTCATTTGACGATCGTTAGGAAGAGGGGGGGGCAATGCATCACCATCAAAGCAGCCAGCTCAAGACCAGAAGCCTAAAAACATGGCACTACCAACAACCTCAGGAAACACACCATAAATAACAAATCATCAATGTGTACACATTGTGTCTTATTCACGCACTACCACATGCAATACAACGAGTGCATTCTACACAGGAAGAAAATATATTCTACATGGAGATGAGAATCAGGGGATCTCTTCCCTTCAAACTTCAAACCTTTTCCAAATTATAAACCAAATAAATGAGAATAACCCACATGATCATCGTACACACAGCGCCAAAAAAGCAGAGAGAGAGAGTGCGTGTGTGTTGTTTTTCCACAAATGCCTTTCTGCAACCGAACCCGAAAAATCCCCATCTTCGTCGTCAACTTCACTGTCTTTCCAAACAACTATGCTTTTAATTTTTCCCAAATTGTGTGGGCTTTTCCTTATTTTTTACTTTGTACAGAGGAAAACAGGAAAGCGAAGGAAGAACCTCCCCACGTACTCCTCCCTCCCTCTCTATTCTGTCTCTCTCTCTCTCTCCCCCCCTATTACACCCTTTGTTTATCTTCATACACACCGCTTTTCTTTATTGCTCGCCCACATCTCTTCCGTGTTCATATCTATCCTCATTGTCCTGCTTTATGTAGCAAACCCACACGCGCATATGTATCGTCTAGTTCTTTTCAAGATCGCAGCTTTATGAGAAGGGGCTTCTTTATTTTGTGATCTGATGTCAAAGAAGATCAAAGAAGTAATTTTGGATTCAACGACACCGTATGGTGTTGGTTTGTATGTGGATGATAGGGCTAGGATAAAGTATCAGACTCTTGTCCAAGACTATCATGAGTTGCAAAAGGTGTTCTCTATTTTGTGGGTTTTAAATTGGTTTTATTGCTCATTTGTTTTCTTGGTTGCTGTTGAATGTGTGATTCACTTGGGATTTTCTAACCTTTATGTTTGTGCTTTTATTGATGTTTCATGATTCTGTTTGGATGGAGTGCTCTCTGTATTTTAATATTTACTGTTCTATTCTTCAAATTAATTAGCTGCAATTCTACGTTGGAGTTCCTAGAGAAGAAATTACTGAGGGTTTATCCCTATTTGGCTTTTTATTCTTTACCCTAATTTGAGTTTATAAGCATGACCCTGGTTTCAGTCTTCTTCCTGTTTTACTTTGAATCATGTTCTATGGGTGCCTAGATTATAATCCTTGATGAACTTACCATGAGATGTTTGATATTATGATGCAATTACATCGGTTAGTACTTTGAATTGTCCAAAACTCAGATTGTTTTGATGTTTATACAGGAAGTTGATATGATGAGAAGCAGATTAGAGGCAGGGAAACAAAGGAAGATGATTCTTGCTGCAGAAGTTGGGTATGCAATAATCTTTCTGTAGTGAGATATGTTTGTTAGATTTTTTTCAAGACTAGGATTTAGATGGGTGCCATAGTGAGAAATTGTATTGTACCTGTCAGCTTATTGTGTGTTTGCTACTAGCTTTGCATTTCCGTGCTATCCATCTCCAGTAGTAAACTCACATACGGTGAAGTTCAGTCATGTGTTTGCTAGGTGTATTCTTGTGTGTGCCTGCATTGGCATTTTCTTTGATTCGGGCCTCAATCCTCCATTACAATGTTTCTGTAGATATGACTGATGTCCACATCTTCTATCATTCGGTTTTGTTTCGTGTTTCCCAAATGATCTTTCATTGCAATCCACAGATTTCTGCGGAAGAGATTTGGATGCTTTATGGAAACAAAGACTGAGCATTTGTCTCAGAAAGAAAAACTGGTGCAGCCATCAAATCTGCACGAGCAAACGAAACACACGAAGGAAATCGGAAGAAGAGAAGCCAATCTTCGTTTGTTAATGTTACCTCCAATTCCAGAAGTCGGACCAAAGAAGAAGAAGCAGTATATTAGTAAAGAAAAAACTCTCTGTGGTTCATCTCCAGTCATGCAGCATCACAGGAAGATGTTAGCCGGTTTGACTACGCTCTCTGATTTGATCTCGAACACAGCTACAGTTGTCGATTTGAATCAGAAAAACAGCATGCATGATGCAACTCCAAGAAATACATCTGCGGCTATTGACTTGAATGAAGGTGGTTGCTGGAATGTGAAAGAATTGTCTGCGTCCATCCGAGCACCTATCTTCGACTTGAATGAGATCTCGGTATGGACAATCCTTGACTGATTGTTTCAAGATTTCTTCTAACTTGATGCATTTGTAATAATACTTGAGCTTCATCCAACAGACAGGTGATGAGGATGATGTCGAAGCCAGGGGAAGTTTAACCAGAAACCCAAACGACGCATTGATGGTGTCTGTGTGTAGAAATGGTGGTGAAGGGGCATCTCGTGTGGTGAAGAGGAAGATCTCATTGCAAAATCCGGTAGCATTGAGCGTTTGAAGTGCCCTCAGGTCACCGGAAAATCGGCCCGGCCTGTGCAGTGGTGGATTAATCCTTAGGAACTAGAATCACACAGTGTTTCCAGCTGCTAAAGAGCATACCCTGTAGTTTCCCAAGTGAGGTTTTTTCTGAAAAATGTATGAAACTGTGTTTATTGATGCAGGCTTCGGCTTGTGAGGAAAAAAATGTCTCACTATGATAAGGTGATCCGTGTCATTGTTTGTTTTCGGTTAATGTGGGATATTTAACACGAGCATTCAATCTATGTGGATCAACACTTTTAAGTGTGTGTGATTGCTGGGCTCCTTTCAAAATGATGAAACTTAATGAATGAAGATGGAAATACAAACCTTAGTGTGCCATAGATTTAAAAGTAGTTAAGATTTTGTTTGAAAAAATAAATTGTGCATGGATTCTGTTTCATATTATTCCTTTTTGTGTTGAACAGCAAGACTACATATCTAAACTTCTGCTTAAATTAAGCAGGAAAACCATACATAAATCGTCAAATGTTATCATGAATACGTGTTAATATGTTTTTTTTTTTTGAGAGAGAATGAGAAAATTCATTAATCACCATGGTAAGCCTTAGCCACCAGAATGCGTCTAAGCGCTATAAGAAAGACAGAAAAATCAACACATGAGCGTTGAGTTCGTATAATATTAGCCATCTCATGAGCTAAAGAATTTTGCGATCTAGGAATCCACAAAAATCTAACACCCACAAAAAAAAAATTGTGTTAATATGTTAATATATATTTATACGGTGAGGGTATTGGAGCATTTCTGATAACCAATATATATAATGGTTAAACATGCAAATATTTTATGAACTATTATTATTTTTCCAAATGTGTTACTAATTATAAATAAATACTTAATTATTAATTTTATTATATTTTTTCATATGTGTTACTAATTATAAATATATTTAAATAAATGCTTAATTATTAATTTTTATTTTAAATTAATGACAGGAACAATACTTTCGATGAATACTTGATGTTTTAATAATATTTCTCAGTTTAGAGTCAAAACCTTAACTAACCGTTTTTACTAAATAAAAACCTTAAATGATCACTTTTATCTATTTACTAGATCTGCTCTCGCGCGTTGCGCAAATAATTATTATTTATAATAATATATAAATATTTTTATTCCAAAATATCATGATAAATAATATTATTTACTTTATTTATGATAACTTTTGTTTTCATTGTATATAAATAACCACGTAAAAAATTTTCATGTTTCATTAAAGATATTATAATAGTTTGCTTAAAATAATACTAATTACACATTATATGAAAATATATGAAAAATAATAAATTTCTCTAATAAACTTTCGACACGTATAATATTTATTCAAATTTGTACCCAAAATAATAGTATTTGCATTTACACTCCTAACATTTGTCAACTTTACAAAAGTAACATAGTGCTTACAAAATTATAATTTAACTCACAATATTTGTCTATATTTGTAATTTAATATTTTACACCGAAAAATTATTATTTAATTTCTAAGTTTGTTCATTTTACGAAATTAATGTCTAACATTTATAAAATTTAAAATAACAGTTTATTTTTGTAAAAATAAATTGATATTATGAATTAAAATGCACTGATTCCTTAAAATAATATGAATATAAAATTAAAATAAGAAAATGAGAATCATGATATTCAAATTGCATTGCAAACATGTTGTTTTGTTTTTCATTTCAAATGACTTGCAATTTAGAAACTCTAAATTCGATTTGCTAAATAATTCAATTTATGTAAAGTTTAATAATTTTAAAACTAAATTATTTTAGAATATAATTATATTAAAATTAATGAAATCGTATCTAATATTATTTTCGAAAAAATAATTTTACTTCAACATGCACATATTTTTCAATATATTATATAGATTGCCATGTTCCAATCATCAAGTAATAATTGTAAAAATATCATTAATTTATTTTAATATGTGTACGTTTTTCAAAAAAATTTGAAGGTAAAGCTAGAATTCTTTTAGTAATTATATAGATTACTGTATATATTATGATATTGATGAATTAGTAAACAAATAAAAAAAATAAAATAATAAAATTATTAAAAATGTGATATGATGTTTTTGGAGTGAAAGTAACAAAGATGTAAATAGATGAAACTTCTTTGCTTTAGTATATATATTGATTCAAGGAATAACCAAATTCTCAAATTGCCCTCATTTTTAGATATAAATCCCAACAATAATTTCTTTTGATTTATTATTCAAGGAATAACCATTATTCTCAAATTGCCCTCATTTTTAGATATAAATCCCAACAATAATTTCTTTTGATTTATTATTTTTTTAATATGATATAGTAAATGTTGTTATATTATTTATGTCTAAAATTTTTAAATTAAAGTGAATGACATTATAGTGTCGGTATCTGTAAATATAATAATTAGGATATGAGTTTTCATTTAATTATTGAAATTAATATATTTAATTAATTTTTAAAATTTTTAATTCCATAATTAAAAAAAACTGAAAAAAATGAAATTGGATTATAATTAAGAATTGGAAACTGTGCGACTAAATTTTAATTTTTTTTCACTTCATTTTCTTATTTTTAATTTCATAATTATTTATAATCACAACTATCCAAACACAATTGTGGGTAGATGAAAATTAATTTAATATATTTCTTAAATCGTTAATTTTAATTTCAATTTTTTTGTTTCTTTAGTCACAAGTACAATCTCACTATCTATTCAAATCGCAATCATATTTTGAATAATTAATAATTTATATTATTATAAATGTAAATTCAAAATAAATTAAGTAAATGTATTTTTAGTATTAATTTAAGTAACAATGAATGAATGATTGTGATAATAATTGGTTAAAATAAAAAAACCTGCAAAAAATAGTTTAATAATTTATATTATTATAAATGTAAATTCAAAATAAATTAAGTACATGTATTTTTAGTATTAATTTAAGTAACAATGAATGAATGATTGTGATAATAATTGGTTAAAATAAAAAAACCTGCAAAAAATAGTTCAATAATAGAAGTACTTTTGGAAGTTCATTTAATTTTTGGCTAATTCTTGCATATTTACTAGCACTGGCCATTTAAAAAAAAAATTAATTAAATTTATTTTCAAATATTTACACTTCAAGGAAACCGTATCAACATTTTAAAGTCACATTCATTAATTACTAAAACGTTATCGTTTGTGATTGGGAGTTTTATGCGGTCATTGTCTCGATCAAATTGTTTAGATCAACTCATTAATTTTATATCGTTAAAAATGTGATATATAATAAAAGAATAATGGGAAGGTTTTGGGTTAGGCAGACCTAAACGATTTATGCGGGTTTTATCCGTTTTATCCATTAATCCAAGTCCAAATTCATATAATATACCTAATTGGGATTAATAAACCCTATTTTGAATGGATCAACCTATTTGGGTACGATAAAATCCACCTAAATCGTTTAGGTCTGCCTAACGCAAGTTTTTACCGAGAATAATTGCATTTGTGGATGTGAACACAAAGACCGGCTTTCTCTCTCTAAAGTCAAAATATCTGTCTGAAGTTAAATCAGAGACAACTGAATAGATCCAGAGAAGAAACGATCGTCATGGCGGGGAGATGCGAGCTCTTCTGCGCAATTGTGCTTGCGATCTTAATCCCACCTCTCGGCGTTTGCATCCGCCATGGCTGCTGCACCGTAAGCTCACGAAAAACCCTACCCCCCTTTTTATTTTGGGCGATTGCCTTAGAATTTCTGTGCTTTTCAGGTTGAGTTCTTCATCTGCTTGCTGTTGACTATACTGGGATACATTCCTGGAATCATCTACGCTCTCTATGCTATTATCTTCATCGATCACGAGCGATTCCAGCAGGATTATTACCAGCTTGCTTAGTAGTGTGCGATCGTCAAGAACTTAAAATTGTTTCTTTTTTTTCTTTTTTTTTTGTTGTGTGAAATTGGTGATCTTATCTTGGATGATTTGTTCAGTGAGTCTTGTTTCAAATTGTAGCTTTCAATTCGTATCAATCGATGAGAATTGCATTTCATTCCGTTAAAATGTGAGTGGCGTTTTGATGATTTGGGTAATTATGGATTTTGACTTTTTGATCTATTCTGTGATTGGCACTTTCTTGTATGATCAGATCAATCCTTTCTTTCATATTCACTATTCTAAAAAATTATAAAGTGCCAAATGAATATGGATAAGAAATGTGGGTAGCAGAAACTTAGGTTCTATGCTATACATTGGTGCATAATATCCATCATTCATCAAAATATGCATTTATATATCCAAGAATGAAAGAAAGAAAAAAAAAAAAAGTAAAAACTTGTCTTTGGAAAAAGAATGTATTGAGATGAGTGGGAGTCTTATTACAACTCTTGATTGTGTTGCAGCGTTCTTGAAAGATATGGACAACTAGAAGAGTGAGCAATGATTTTGCCGAGCCCTTCTCTCTAGATCAAGTTCTCCCATGATGCATCTAGGAATTAGGATAGAGAAAATTACCAAACTATAATTACTAATTTTTTAGTATGTCATAATTTTTTATAGATATCATACCGTACCAAAAATTAATCATATGTAATCATTGTGATACTTATGGCAATACCCATTTTGATATTTGTGGTATACCAATACATACCGTGTTGAAATTTAAATAAAAGAGTTGGTCTTCTGAGAGACGGTCTCACTATTTTTTATTGTGAGACGAATTTCACAAGATCCATATTATAAATATTTCACATTTACCAAATACCCCACCCAATTTACTCAATGTTCAAGAGAGTGTATTTCCACCCCGTCTGCATCAACTTCTTCCTCGCCCCATGGGTGGTCTGCACGTTCATCGCCATCAGAGTGCCGCTGCGCATCGCCTCGGGGCCGCTGCTCCACCCAACCGTCTGGTGCACCTTCATGGGGCCCATCGTCTTCCTCGACCTCAAGATCTACGGGCAGTGACTGTCTAGGCGTAAGAGGTGGCTTTGCAAGGTGGCGAACCCTTCCTCCCACCTGTCGGTGGTGGGGAACTTCGTGGGGGCGATCCTGATGGCGAGGGTGGGGTGGAAAGAGGCTGGGAAGTTCCTGTGGGTGATCGGCATCGCGCACTACCTGATGGTGTTCGTGATGAATAAAGGCTAAATATATCATTTACTAAAATAAAATACATCATTCTAATTGAAGGAATACATCATTTGTTAAGTAAACAAAAGCTAAAAATACATCAATTACTTAAACAAAATACATCATTTACAGTAAAGGAATATATCATTTGAGAACACAAAAAAACTTAATTGCTAAATACATCATTTACAGTAAAGAAATACATCATTTACAGTAAATGAATGCATCATTTTCATTTAGGAAGGAGTTTAGCTGCTTATTTCTTGCTATTCATGCAAGAGAATGAAATCAGTAGATAAGTGAATCCGAATGACAGGATTTGAGGTTCCGTGCATCGTGGTTGATCAGGATGATACATATATCATTATTCAACACCCATTGTTGTGGGATTCAACACGCCCTCAATGCCGTGGACGGTGAGATGGTCGTCCACGTAGAGATCGGGCTGACGAATCTTGACGAAGGCCATAAGGTTCTTGAACGGCGACGAGGAAATCCAAACTTTGCTCGGCATACGAGTATGGGAGATCTCCAATGTTGCAATGCATTTCAAAGTTGGGGAGGAAATTTGCGTCGGGGAAAGGAGTAGGAGAAAGATTTATATTTTGGGTAATATCCATTTAAAAAATATGGGTAGGATTAAATCCATTTCACAATTAAATATGATGAGACCGTCTCATATGAGACTTTGCCTAAATAAAATGTTTATCTTCCCTCTTCATTCTAATCTATAATAATATTTAATTATTATTTGATATAATTAGGTTTTTTAGATAATTGCAAGAAAAAGAATCATAAGAATCACAATTTGTTGAAAAAATTTTGTATGGTAACCGTATAAAAAAGAATGATACCAAAACGGTATAGAAAATATGTTATATACAAGATTTGGTCCATCAATAATTTCAATATAACCGCAAAATTTAGTATGATATATTGATATGCTATATATATATATATTTAGAGCATCTCCAACCGAACATCAAAACCCATTCCA
>JAPKLW010001895.1:71085-105263 GCA_026898455.1 Plectranthus barbatus | reverse complement strand
TATATATATTATTTAATTATATTATTATTATTATTTAGTAAAAAAGTAATGTATGAATAAATAAAATTACATAGTACCATTTAATATTTTATTTGCTTTAAATTTATTATATTTTTATTATTAAATTTAAACTTAATAAAATTAAATAAGCATTGATATATTTATATTTTATAAATCTATCATTTGTACCATAAACATGTTTTAATATAATCTTAATATCATTTATTTTTAATTTCTTTATTATTTAAGTAATTTTTAATAAGTGATAAATTTATAGTTTAAATGATTATTCAATTAATAATATTTTCTATTTTTAATAATTAATTATCTTGTAATAATTTATTTTCTTTGAAATTAATAAATGGTTCAAATTGCAAATTTGTTAAAGATATTGGTTGTATTTAAAAAGTTTGGAAAGTTGTGATTAAAGGAATATACTGAGAATATTCTTTTGAGTTTGAGTTTAGTATTTTCGGTTGGAGAAGAATGGTGTTTGATGTGACATTTACTGCATATTTGGTTTGAGTTTGAGTTTTTCGGTTGGAGATGATCTTATAGAAAGTCATGTGACATTGTAGGTAGGAGAGAGAATAACAAGAATGCTCAGACTGTCCAGACTCCAGATAATACTAATGAGAATAAAAACTTTGGGAAGAATATTTGCAGGATTTGTATCTCTAGAAAAACAAAAAAATCAACACTGGTAAAGATTTCAAGCAAGATGTGGTCCAAATAGAACATCAGTCCCATTCTTGTATAGAACTCAGAACAGTGAAATTATAATCCCACAAAATTAGCAAAATTTCAACAAAGTCGCAAAATAAACAACTAATCAAATACAAAACAACAGGGCCTCAGAGGTCAGGTCCATCATTCTCGAGCAATTATGGCCTCTGACTAGCCACAATGCACAACCAAAATCTTTTTTATATTCTAATTTTTGCTCTCTATTAATACACTGAACTGGCTATGACCTCAAGAAAAATATGCACCCACTCAACATCACCTGTTCTTCACTGTCCCATATACATCTTATCACGGCTATGGTGAGCGTGCTCAGTTGGGATGGCAACAGTTGAAAGCACCAGGCGAAAGCGAGAGAGAGCATATTTCGTCGGTGAGGTTACATGTCGCTCATTGAATGACACTCTAGAATAAGCTTTCACAGGCAGCAACATCAGACGCCTGTGCATCCAACAACTGCTTACCGGCCTCATCAGAGCTAACAATTTTCATTGCAGCAGTGAATACGGCCTTCTGGTAATAGCCGTCGCCCACCTTCGCAAGGATCTCATGCACAGCCTTGAAGTTCAATGCTCCTGCCAAAACAAGTTTGCCAATAATCTCACCGAAATTAGCTGGCGCTTTTGGCAAATCAATGGCGAGATCTTCCAATTGCTCTGCATAATGGAGACATCCAGTTGAAATGTCCACTGCAGTAAGAACCTTCTTTTCAAACAAATAGTCAAATAGTTTTGCAACTGGTTCAACCACTGGGGGGCTTTTCTCCAATCCTAGTGAAATTGCCTCTTTGACAAATTCAGAATGATAAGCAGGGGCCCTCAATTCTTCGACACATTGCAATGCTTCGTTGAGAAGTCTGACACTAAAGTATTCCTCTAACAGTGATTTTGCCTTTCTCTTGAGCTCTTCAGTATTCAATCTTGCTGTTGAAGGCAATTGTTTCTCAGCTAATGGAGCTGCGGATGCTGCTGGAGCCTGTCTAATTGGTGCAGTTACTTGAGTTCCAGGGTCCACAGAATATCCTCCATCATTAGTTGCACGAGCAGGAGCTGGTGCAGGCGAACCAGTACCCTGCAAGAGAGCACTAGTTTTGGTACCCATGAAACCACCAGAACCTTGAGGTAGAAATCGCTGGTTCAGTGACGGTGACTTCCCTATCAGTGGTGGTTGAGCACGACCATGAGCCTGAACAATTGGGCCATCTCCCCTCGGCATTGATCGAGATCTAGGAACCTCCCAATTGTCATTATCCATTCCAGGCATCCCAGGCATCTTCCTTGTTCCTGGCATCCCTGGCATCATACCACCAGTACCAGGTCGATTCATCGGGAAGCCAGCAGGACTAAGATTCCCTTGAGCCCCAGCTCCAATGGCTCTGCTATTTCTAATACTAGCAGTGGCACCTGGACGTAACCCCATATTCTTTTCAGCTTCTGAGTGTATCTCATTAATGGTTTTCGCTTTTACCTAAAAAATCACAACATAAAAATCACAAAATTTATGAGGAAAAATCAGAGCATGAAGAAAGAAAAGTAAGCAATGAAAGCTACCTCTTCCCGTCTGGGTACCCAATTGTTGGCACGCAAATCTAGAACATCACGCAGCATAAACCTAAGCCGTGCAGCCAGCTGAGGATTGCTTGACAATTCCTTCAAGCGATTGAAATACATGTCATTAATACGCTTTGATTTTGGGCTCTCATCAAGTTGCTTGCCAATTGTGTTGAAGAACTGACATATGGCCTCCACATTCTCCTCTTCTGGACAACTGGAACCATCCTGTCCCAGAAGTTCCTGCTCAAAATATTCCATGTTACATAATGAAGAGGAAAATGGTTGACTTCCTTAATATAAAGACACCAAGAGCATACACGCAGAGTGAGATAGAAAGATAACCTGAACTATGTGATGAACAATCTTCTCAGGAACCATCTTCTGTTTCAGAAGTTCTCCAATTAAGCGGATATTTCCAAGTGTTCGGATCTTGACTAACCTCTCTTTATCTCTTCTCTCTGATTCTTGCTCAGGAGCAGTCATCTGTCTTAGCTCTTCCCTCAATTTCTCAGCACCTTCAAATGCCTCCTGGCAGATATTCAAGAGGACTCGCTTAAATGTAATTTCTTTACCACCGGGCTCATCTGATGGGAACGGGGGAAGCTTTGCATTTAGATCTGAGCAGAGCAAAGCATACATGTGGCAAAATGTCGGCTCCAACACAGCCTTGTCAAATATCAAGGAGATAACTCCCTGAGGACGGAAAAAACAGCTCTTAGAGACCAACAGGATGAAAAAGGAATGGTGTATACCAAGAACAACAGGATGAAAGAGTAGCACAGTAATCCAGACATCATTCACTTTCCACAATGCGGTACCTTCAAAATATCTGCTGTTGTTATCCCAGATTCAATTAATTGACCCTTCAGAAGATCAAACTTTTCAGGAGTCAGCTTGTTCAATATTCTGTGAGGAACATAAAAGAGATGAGCTCCAATTTTTACATAACAATGTCATGTAATCCTTAAACCTAGAACCTCATGAACAAAATCCATTGAAAACTCAAAAAACTGCATCAGCAGTCATTAAAATAATCCAAGCCAAAAGAAAATACCCTCTGCTGCTATTTCCAGTTTCCTATCTATAGAGTGATAGTTTAGAGAGTTCTGAGCACATCAGGTTTAAAAGCTTATGATTGTATACACAGTGCTTAAAGGTTAAGGATCGATTGCACAACACTCAGCAGGCAAAACTAAAACTAAAGCTTCTAATAAAACATGTCAGTAATCCATTAGAATTAGAAATAACATAGAAAAATAGATACCCCTTCACTGTTTTCAGAACACGGTCCTTCTCAGATAAATTCCCCTTTCTAGCAGACCATGGTGCCTCAGCTTTGATCAGAGCTGGTGCAACCTGTTTCAAATGCACAAAAGAACTGCTCAAATTTTATAGAAACAACCAGTCAATGCCAAAAAACTCATAATAAGTGTCTTATTTATTTCAGACCATCAGCATAGAAATAATATTATTAACTCTCCATTTCCTCCCATCACACGGTGGCAGAAAGTGATAGGGTGCTTGGCTTTGTGGAGCTGAATGAGATCGCAAATAGCTTTAATGGTGGAGGGTTATGACATTCATTCCCCTCAAAATACAGGGAAATGGAGTACACCCTGATGTGCAACATCAAAGCACTCTTCGAGAAAGTATCCCAAACTACCTAGCAGCTATGTCCCATACATCTATTATTCCTTTATCATTAAAACCATCAACCAAGCACCCCCTAAGATCACAAATTCATAGAAAACAATGTCACACCAAATACCCGAGACAATGAATATCATATTAATAGAGCATGTGCCATTATAGGCCAAGGATATAGTGAGTGATTTTCAGAGCAAAAAACTCAGCCCAACATAGTATGCAGCCAAGAAACGAAGTTCGCAAACAAGATTATTCTAACAACCCTTCAATAGAAACACCACAAAGTGCCCTTGAAGAAACAAGCCAACAAGTTTCAATCACATTAACAAGCACAAACTACTTATATGTATAATGAGAAGAGTATGACTACAGGATGTTAGTCTAGAAGGATTTCTACATCTATAAGCAATATCCAACCAGGGGTGCTTAGATTTCAAAGGCAGGTATTCACATACAACACTCATGAACAATGATACCTCACTCACAAGAAGACAACAGCAAAGTATAATATCATGGTAACTTACCCCTTGGATTGAAGACACTTGTGATTTGGCAAACTGTGAGTTTGTCTGATCTTGCCTATTGTATTGGTTATCTTGTTGCCACCTGGAAGCTGAGTCTTTGTCTCGGTTTCTCACTGACTCCCAGGATCTTTCCTCCACAGAAGCAGGTAACTGTGTAGAACGATTGCGCCAGTCACGCTTGTCCAGCTCAGAAAAATGGCTCTGGGGCTGATCTGGGAGCTATAAAAAAATACGAAAAAGAAATATACAGTCATCAGGAACACAAATGCTCAAAGATAATAATTAACTGTGACAGTATTCCAGCATTAAGCAAAATCTATTTTTTTCCCTTGAGGGGGGGATAGAGACTATTAGATACACCATGAAACCTACATTGCTTTCTCCACGACTCCAGCTCACATCGATACCAAAAAACTCAGCTTCAACTTCTTGTTTAACTTTAAGAATCGCCTCTGGGATGATGTTTACCGCCTACAGAAGATTTCAAGCAAGAAAGAAAACACTGAATTCAATAAAGAAAATAGAGCATATGAGAAGGAAGACATAATCATTGGAAACTATGAGGGAAAAGACATTTGATTAGCTGGTTGGAGTTGGAAATAAGGTATTAAAAAGAGATAAATCAAGTAGGGTCTGGAAAAACAGTGGCACACATCATAAACAAAAAAAAATGAAATTCCTACTAGATTTGATATGCATAATCATGTATCTAATATTGAAAAGGAAGGGAAATATTTCAACAATGTTTAACAGAAACCATCATAATTGACAACATATTTACTTGAGCACAAGTAAAGTTAGTAAACCAATAAGAAGTATTACCTCTCTTAGATGAAGTAACAGATCTCTAGTGTAACGAATTCGCTCATGACCCTCAAATCGAGATTCTCCGGTCTGCAATAAATAACAAAAGAGAGTGAAAAGCTGGACTTAGACAAAATATAAGTTTGAGGATATCCTCAATTTCAAAATTCCCTTAAAATACTTGTTCATTTCTTGGCTACTTAATGACAGAAAATGACTGAATCACAAGACATGCATCAGTAATTAAACATGAAATTACACTACTACATGGAAACAAAATAAAAAATGGTCCTTCCCGAGTAAGAGAGGTGATTTCACATAAATTCAATGCCATGAGCATGGATACAATATATTCAACGAAGAAGAACAAGTTTATCAACATATTGATAGGTTTAACAGCAACACATAAATGCTTTAGCAAACTGATGGCTGCAGAACGTATCTATAGGGTCATTTCCAAGCCAGGGTACACACGGTAACTGATTCAATAACAAATCTACAGTAAGTCAATAGAAAAATGAGACTTCATTCCCCAAATTTTTTCCCATCACAATTTCAATCTCGTGTAGAGTAGCAGAAGATAAAATCAATGGAAAATCTACAGGGAAAGCATCCAACGTATACTATTGACAAACAAATCCATGACACGTATACTCATACAAAGCTCACACATTAATGGCTCAAATAATAGGGAAAAGAGTGGGACAAACATCTTAACACTATACAATTTCAATAGTATGACATGATAAGCATAAACATCAACTGATTACTTCAATGTACCAAGGAAGAACAATCAATAAGCTATTGCCAAAGCAACCCAATTAGATAATTTCGAAGTTAAAAAATTATCGAGACAGAGTTAGACACCAGAACACTGAAAGATGCTAGTTTCCCACATAAAGCCGTAAAATGTACTCTTGGATTTACAAAATATCAAATTAATCAATTTAGGTCTAAAAGAGCTATAAACTAATCAACAGAAACTAGATCTGACACCGAATTTTAAAAAAATCACTGACCTTGAAAGAAGGGAGTGAAGAGGCAGCACCGCCGCCATGAGAACGCAGCAGAGAGGGATCGGAATTGGCGACCGCCGATGAATCAAAGCGTGGGCCAAATACTCTGGTTCCGCCGCGAGTGCCACCACCTGGTCTCAAGCTCAAAACCGTCTGATCAGCCTGCATAACTCGCAAACCAAAATTCTTCACAAGCTTCAGGAAAGGTATCTCCAATACGTAGATTTGAATTCTAACGTATATATAGGCGTATATACGTAGAAATAGAGGGATAGAAAGAGAGATAATGAGGGATTTTTAGAGAGAGAATTTTTGTTTTTCCTCTCTAGGAGAGGAGATGGCAATGGAGTGCGGTGGTGTGTGTATATATACATGGAGAGAGAGGCGATGAATAGAGAAAAACCCTTATTCTGGTGAAAGATTGGGTTGGATTTTAGGGGGGTACTTTAGGAAATTTCAATTATTATGCTTACTATTTTGGACTATTTATTACTCCTTCCGTCCCTTAGCATTAGTGTCATTTTCCATTTTCGTCTGCCATACTGAATTAGTTTCATTTTCTAAAATAAAAAAAATTTACATACCAATAAAATATTAATTTCACTACACTCACAAATATTGATAATCGTGTCAAAAGCAAATAGAACTAATGCCAAGGGACGGAGGAAGTATAAAATATTAACAAATCTAGAGTGAGCCCATATCAGACATATATTTTTATGAGACGGTGACATTGAAAAAAATTACGATCGAAATTCAATCTACATTATACACATTCGAATAAGAATGCATCTTTCTAATCAAAATTTTGAATTTTAATTGAACTGCGCTATGTATAAATGCATATTTCGATTATAATACGCTCATATTTTACCATCTCATACAAAAATAATATAAAATGAAATTTTTGCCAAAAAATATCTGTTTTATTTACAAGGTCTCATTTTTACGTTTAGGGTAGATTTATATCCGGATTAAAATTATAGTTTTTATGGTCAAATTGAATTAGGAAATAGTAAGCATTTTATTAAAGTCGTCATTCCAAATGTGGTAACTTCTTAAATCTCGTGATATTTTCTTGAATATTCACAGTATAACTAATATCTATATTATACATGATTTTTAAAAAAAAGTTTTTTGATGATTGTATAATTATTTATATTTATGGTGTAATTCGAAATATATTTAATCCCCATTGTCTGTAACATTTTCATTTAAAATTTAATGTAATGCCCCCAACTTAATTTGGGGTCGTGTTACGTTTATGTTCAGGGAGAGAGAGATCGATATTTCGTTGTTATTGAAACTTGTTATTCCCTTGTATTCGTATTTCCCTTGATGTATCGGGACTTGTGGCATGTGAGACTTTGTTTGGATATTTAACGATTATATTATTTGGGATTCCTTGGATTATGAATGTTGGTGTTTGGTTGTTTAAAAGCTTTGAGTGAGTGTTGAATGGACAATATTGTTTAATGGATAAGATGGATGCTATCTTCTGAGGTCATTATGGGATTGCTAAATGGGTGTTGTTTTGCAGTGAAAAGAATATGGAATATATCGATCAAGGAAAGGGAAGAGGCCGTGGTCGAGGCAGAGGCCGTGGTCGAGGCCGAGGTAGAGGCCGTGGGAGAGCTAACCCGCAGTCGGAGTATGAAAACCTACACTGGGAGGAGGTCCCTATTAATCAAGGGTACGAGGAGTATGAAATCATATCAGATGAGGAGAGCGCAGCCGATCAACATGGTCAATTTCCACCGCCACACGGGAACGCACCTGAAATTCCTTCAGTCAAGTGGGTGGAAACTTTCAGGAAGCAGCAGCCTCCAACGTTTGATGGGACAGGAGGTCCAGCAGCTGCAGAAGATTGGGTGAGAGAGCTTGAAAAGATTTTCAAGCATATGAGATGTTCATAAACAGAGAAGATCAACTGCATGTCATACCAGTTGAAGGGGAAGGCAAATAGATGGTGGGAGACCTACGTGAAGTCGGTCGCACCAGCTGAAAGAGACCATCTAAATTGGGACAGGTTCAAGGAGGCGTTATACGAGAAGTATATTCCGAAGCAGTATCGGAAGGAGAGAGATGTGGGGTTCTTTCTGTTCAAACAGGGAAAGTTATCTGTGGAGGAGTATGCTACGAAATTTGGAGAGTTGCTCCAAATGGCGCCGCATCTGGCGAATACGCCACAGAAGATGGCGGAGAAATTTAGGGATGGTCTGTGTGAGGAGATCTGCACACAGTTGGCGACCATGAAAGGGTTAAGCTACCAGGAGTTGTTGGGTCACGCTTTAGACATCGAGGCATCCAAAAACAAGAAGAAGATGCCTGATTGGGAGGTTCAGGAGGTACAGGCCCCAGCTCCGATCCAAAAGAGGAAGTGGGAGGAGCCGCCGAGACAGTTCGTGCAGGGTCGGGGCATTCAGAAGCGCCATGACCAGGGCCGACAACAGAACTTCCAGGGGAGGCATGATCAGCAGAACTTTCAGAGGCACAATCCTCAGCAAGCTCAGAGACGTGACCAAGCAGGCCCGCAGAACTGCCAGAGGTGTGGCAGAAGGCATACCGGAGGATGCCAAGGAAACGCAGTTAGATGTTATAAATGCGGAGGCCAGGGTCACTACGCCAACCTTTGCCCAACGCCGCAAGCTCAGGGTGGAAATCGCCAGAATTTTCAGAGATCTGCTAACCAGCAGCTAAGGGCGATTAGAGGTCACCGCCAGCCATGGAGAGGCAATGTCGGGAACAGAGGAGGAGGCCGGCAAGGCAATCAGGCTCCACCTAGGAACCAAGAGGGTAACCAACAGGGTGGTGATGGACAGCAGAGGAGAGGCCGAGCCTACGCTTTGGATGGCAATCAGGATGATGGGAATTTGGCAGGTATGCGATGCTTTAATGATATACCTGTTATGGTATTATTCGATATTGGAGCATCACATACATTCATATCATCTGCATGTGTTGAGGCACTAGAACTTAAGGTAGATAAAAATAGTCAAGACTTGAACGTAGCAATACCTTCAGGAGAAACCACTATTTCTACCTTCGTATGTCGAGACTTGAAAATCAAGTTGAACGAGCATGAGATTCAAGTGGCGGAGTTGAATGTACTGAATATTCAGGATGTAGATGTAATCCTAGGAATAGATTGGCTGTCAGAGAATAAGGCGACGATCTTATGTCGCGAGAGGAGAGTGATCATTCCGCAGCAAGGGAATGAAGAAGCGTGCGTGCACGGATTCAGAAAGAGGCAGAGAGTGCCTGTGATTTCGGCGATTCAAGCAACGAAGTTGTTGGTAAGGCAAAGAATCAAGCCTTCTTAGTATACTTAGAAGGAGAAGAGAAACCAGAGCTGACAGTACAAGATGTGCCTATAGTGAGAGAATTCGAGGACGTGTTTCCGAAGGAACTACCGGGGTTACCACCGGACAGACAGGTGGAATTCACAATTGATTTGGAACCGGGTGCGGCACCAATTTCTAAAGCGCCGTACAGCATGGCCCCGAAGGAGTTACAAGAATTAAAGGTCCAGCCACAGGAACTGTTGGGCATGGGATTTATTAGGCCTAGCGTGTCACCATGGGGTGCACCGGTTCTATTCGTGAAGAAGAAGGATGGATCGATGTGTATGTGCATTGATTATAGGGAACTGAATAAGTTAACGCTGAAGAACAGATATCCACTATCAAGGATCGATGATCTATTCGATCAGCTCAAGGGAGCGAAAGTATTCTCTAAGATCGATCTTCGATCGGGGTATCATCAGTTGAAGATTCGGAAGGAAGATATTCCAAAGATAGCGTTCAGAACTAGATACGGTCACTACGAGTTTGTAGTAATGTCGTTTGGACTTACAAATGCTCCAGCAGTGTTCATGGATTTAATGAATCAAGTATTTCATCCGTACCTCGATAACTTTGTGTTGGTATTTATCGATGACATCTTGATATACTAGAAGAGCGAAGTAGAACATGAGCAGCATTTGAGAACGATTTTGCAGACTTTGAGAGATGAGAAGTTGTATGCGAAGTTCAGCAAGTGTGAAATCTGGCTAAGAGAAGTGACGTTCTTGGGTCACATTGTGTCGGCTGGTGGGATCAAGGTAGATCCAGCCAAGATTCAGACGGTGATGGACTGGAAATCGCCGACAACACCGAACGAGATTCGCAGTTTTTTGGGTTTAGCCGGTTACTACCGAAGATTCACCGAGGGCTTCTCAAAGATCGCGAAGCCGATGACTCAGTTACTGCAAAAGGGTGTGAAACTCGTATGGTCAGAGGAGTGTGAAGAGAGCTTCCAGAAGTTGAAGCAACTCTTAACAACCACGCCAGTCTTAGCAGTGCCAGAAGCAGATAAGAATTTTGAGGTTTATACTGATGCATCTAAGAATGGGCTAGGTTGTGTGTTGATGCAGGACGGGAAGGTGATAGCTTATGCGTCAAGGCAGTTAAGACCGCATGAGGTGAATTATCCAACTCATGATTTAGAGTTAGCGGCCGTAATCCATGCTCTGAAAATCTGGAGGCACTATCTCTACAGTGTGAAGTGTGCCATATTCACGGATCATAAGAGTTTGAAGTACTTCTTCGAACAAAAGAATTTGAATATGAGGCAGAGGAGATGGTTAGAGCTCGTAAATAATTACGATTTGACGATAAATTATCACCCAGGTAAAGCTAATTCAGTAGCTGATGCCTTGAGCAGGAAAGGAGAAGCTCAGCTAGGCTGTATGCTTACGAGAGAAGGCAAACTGATTAGAGAGTTTGAGAAACTCAGCCTTGAGGTAATATCGCCTTCAGAAAGGAAGAGGTGTGAAATGGCAGCGTTGATCGTGGTGCCAGATTTAAGAGAGAGAATTGTAGAGGCACAGAAGGGAGACGCAGAAATTGAGAAGTTGCGTCAGAAATTGAAGACCAAGCCAGTGGGAGAGTATTGGGAGGCACCTGATAGTGCGTTATTGTTCCGAGATAGAATTCTAGTACCGAACAGTGAGGAGCTAAGGAATGAAATCCTGAGTGAAGCTCATGATGCGCCGTATACTGCTCACCCAGGAAGTACTAAGAGTTATCAAGATCTGAAAACCAAGTACTGGTGGGATGGTATGAAAAAGGATGTAGCCTTATACGTAGAGAAATGTTTGGTATGCCAGCAAGTTAAGGTGTTACATCAACGACCGTATACATCTCTCACTCGGATCCCTCAGACGGATCCTCCTCCTCCTCTTCTTCACCGTCCTCCATCTTCATCTGTCTCTTACCCCTGTCCTGAACTACCATCCTCCTGCCTCGGCTGCTCTCAGTGTCACTGGATAAACAAATCGGCGCCTATCTCGTCCCGTAGCCATGAATGGCCCCATGGCCTCCAAACATGTCCTCATACCCGCTCTCTGTTGGCCTCGGCCACATCTCAACACTGTCCCAACCGAAGTCATGTGCCGGCTTGGCCCCGCTGGGCCCTCCAACATCCTGCTGCGGTTGCTGAACCGATGGTGCTGGCGGTTCATGACATCCAGAAGGCAAAGTCGAATCCTGATACGGCGGAGGATACTGAACTGAAGCTGTGGAAAAGTCACACCAAGCATATGGATCATAAGCTCCTCCCTGCTGTAATCCGGGCTGGGGTGGCGCATAAGCTGCTGCGGGTGTACTCGGTGTAGGTCGTACTCTCGGGCATGATGTGGGTATAGGCACAGGTGCAACCTGAGCAATAGATAGTGCAGGCGGTGAAGCTGGAGTCCATTGCGGCGACGACTGATTCAATGCTGCCTGATAATTAACGTACCCTGAGGATCCCACTGGGTCGAAAAAGGGGTCAACAGATCCTCCAGCCCGGTGCTCAGATGGCGCTACCATCTGCGCCAAAGAAGATGAGGCAGGTCTAGCTCTTAACTGCGGTGCCTCACCTGTCGCCGATGCCTGGGTACTCCTCGAAGATGCCGGTGATATACCCTCGGCCAAACATCTGGAAACTCCCTCGGGTACCCGTCTGCTGGTTACGATGAACTCTGACTAGCTCCAAGGTTCGACTGGTCCACCTCGATAGCATCAACTCCGTAGTCCTCTCCATAGCCTCAGCGTCTGAGATGCCCTGTCTTCTCGCCTGCCTCCAGTAATTCCAGTACTCCATCAACGTGTTGGCCAAGTTGTCTACCTCGAATGGTGGGTGGCTCCTAAAATGAAACGCCGCACTCCTAGGGTCCATCTGTCACAACAACAACGATAACGGTCAGTTCCAAGATTATAATAACGTCACCATACACAACTCTGGGTCTCGGGACAACTACTGGCCTCCGATACACTATGTCGAGGGTCTAACTGATAACCATAGGTGTCGTTTCACTCCACCCTTACAACATCAATTCACAACAACATCAATCCCAAGTCAATGCCTTTTTAAGGCCCACAGTCCAACAGTTAGTCCCGATTCGTTCTAATTAGCCCTCAATTTCAAACCAGAATACATCACACTTACAACTCAATTCAACTAGCACATCTATAGCCATAACACCAAAATTTCAAATGCTTGCAATTAATTCAACAATCAATCAAATCAAATTCAATTTACACTTTCAGAATGGTCACCTCACAGGTGCCGAATGAAAATAATTTTCAACTTTGAAATATCAAAACTTTCCCAACTCATAGAAATTCCCAATCTTTCACAATCAAAAGTTTCCTCAACTCAAACACTTTCAAACCACTTCATCAACGATCAGTGTTAGCACCCTGGCTTAACACGAAATCAATTTAACTCAAAACAACTCCTTCCATATCCCACATAACACCAATTTCTTTCAACTCCCAAAATCACTTTCAAAATGTTCAAATGTTTTCACAAATTACTCAAATCATACTTAAATTGCAAGCGGGGAAACTTTTAAAAACCTTAAAACGTACCTCAGGTGGCGCAGGATGGAGTAGGGTGTAAACACGAGCAGACACCTCACACGACTTTCAAATCCGACATTTCTAAGACTTGAAGTTTTCAAAACACTTAGAAAATTGTTTAAAGTTCAAAACTCAGCTCTGATACCACCTCTGTAACGCCCCCAACTGACCTTCCATAATTTGGGGTCTCGTTACATTGATGTTCAGGTTTTCCAAACACTTTCTCTATTTAAAATAAGCGGAAGACTTAAATAAATTAAAAGACAATTTAATAACATATAAAGAAGTACTTCGAGTCTGAGTTTTAAGAACAACATAACATTCAACCATTGAAAAGTGGGAAGGATAGAACAGAGCGTGTAGCAGCGTGTGTGTAACGTGATGGAGATATGCATATGAAGATGCATATCTCAGGATTTATTAGCTTCAAAACATCTTTGCATCGCCAGTTTACACCCCTGCTCGCCCATCCTTGCCGCTCAACCTGCATATTTTAGAAATAATACGAGGGGCTGAGTACTAATGTACCCAATGAGAAACATGCCCGAAAACATATATTATATATGAGAAGTGCTATGCAACTCACACAGATAGACACGGGATTTTGTTGAAAAGAACCGTGCCATCTAAAACATTTTATTTTGCACGCGTGCTATTTACATGTTATCATATCTGTTTCAGTGTTGTAACTGGAAGTTGGCCGGCTTCCAAGTTACGATGATCAGTCAGGAATGCAAAATACACTCAACCTACTGTCATCTAAGTGCACTAGTCTCAGCAATCCATTTTGAGACCCGATCGTTATAACATCACTGGATCCAAAAACACGAGAGGGCTTTTCACCTCACTCCAATAAAAATGTGGGGACAGTTCACCCACTTCACAATAACGTTGGGGCTTCTACCCCACTTCACTAAATGAGTTCTAGCACAATTATGAAATTCTGGTTCCAAACTCATTAGTATAACTCTCTGCCGATGGGAATCGACAGAGGACAGATATAAATAGCACAAAAACATGCATAGCATCTCAGTTTAAAACAAAACAGTTTTCACACGATTTCGAAAAGAAAACACATATTTGCTTTTGTACTGAAATAGTTTCCCACCTGGTGTTTGACTTGAAGTCTAGATGCTTTCCTGCTAGTTTGAGCTTATCCTCTCTGCTTTCAACCTCCTACAAGTGATCAGGGATATCCAAATTAGGGTTGATTATCTAGGACAATGATAACTCAACAACTTCCAATGATACTATTCATGCTTTCCTAACCATATATTAAACCATAACTCAAACAAGACTCGAAAAGAATTAAGATCGGACAAACGAATCAAGTTTCTCTCCTTCTGGAGCTCTGTGTCGACCGACAAGGTTCTGTGTCGGTCGACACAACCCATGTCGACACATCATTCTAGTTGACGACTTCCCTGTCGATCTCTCTCTCTCTCGACCACTTCTGTCGATTGACACAACCCATGTTGATCGATGAGAGCGTGTCGAAATACTCCTCCGTCGATCTTCATGTCGATCGACAGGAGTGTTCGATCGACCTCCTTCGTCGATCGATTCCTTTGTCGATCGACACACATCCTGTCGACCAACAGGAGTGCTCGATCGACCTCCTCGGACAAGCAGCCTCTGTGTCGATCGACACACTTCCCTGTCGATCGACACAGATCGTCTTCTCCGACTTCTCGCGGCTGAACCTGCAACTTCAACGAAAACACATCCCCACACCTCCGATCTAACATGCAAATACATATTTGAGGTCCCTAAACATCCTAGAACACAACTAGCACCTCAAAACACAAAAAATATGCGAAATCAGAGAGAAAAACGAAGCTCACCGGAGAGCTCAAATTGACGGCGGCGGCGGCGGTTTCCGACGGTCAACCTTGCGTTTCAAACCGTCTGAATGTTCTCTACAAGATGGGGAACACAACCAAACCATCAAAACATGGATTCTTAGCTATACAAACGAGATTCAAATCCAAACCCAAATAATCAAACATGACCACTCACTCACCTTCTCTCCTCCGTATCTCAGCCGATTCTCAACTCCACGGGTGCTACCTTAGCTCGAATCGAAGCTCGGAAGAAGGGCTACACGGTGGTGGTGACGACTTGGTTGGGGGTAGCCGGAGTTGACCGGAAAATTGCCGGAAAGTAGGCTGACGGGTTTGGGGGTGGAGGTGGGTGTGGCTCTCTCTCACTTTCTCTCTCACTTTCTCTCTCTAAGTTGAAATGTGGAGGTGTGGAAATGAAGGTTAATTCCACATATATATTTGTTCAAATCCATCTTCCATTACATTTAAATATTATACATGTATAGATGTATATTTCTTCACTCCATAACACTTAATTAACCCATGTATACATGCACATTCCAATATAATTCTTCATAAATTCTATAATTCATAACTTATGAATTATTCCACCTCAAATAAATGTTTATTCCATCTTATGAAAAATCATTCTTGAAATCAACTAAAAACTTGGTATTTCCTTCCAATATAGTTAAATTCAAGCTCCATAATATATCTAATACACAATATTGGGAAAAATATCTCTTTATTAAAATCAATTAAGCATTACAATAACTTCATTAAACTTGGGGTGTTACATTTATTCAAAATGCTTAATTCGGGTTGCCAAATTACATCATAATACAAATTTCATGAATTAAATGAATTGCTACAATGTTATTTTCTTCCACATCAATACACACCATTCCATGTAAATCGTGTTGTCACCGAAGTTGGTTGAATTCAATGCAATAGTTTTTCCCCATTGTGCATGTATGATTTTTGTAGTTTTTCTAATCTAAAGACAATTTCCTCAAACATTTAATTATAGAATACCTGCAATCAAGGTGTTGGGAATGAATGTTGGGAAGATTTTTGAGCCTAGTTGTACGAAAATATTTTTTAGATTTATAATATTTAGATTTTAATAAAGGAGAATATAATTATTTTTAAATTTATATTTTATCCAAATAAATGTAGTATTATATCTATTTTATATGTTAATAAAAATATATTAATATTTAAAAATATATAAAGAATACTAAATAAGGATATATCAATAAAATATATTTTTTATTCATTTGATGAATACACAAAAATATTGTTTCAATTGAAAAATAATATATTATAAATTGTATTAATAATATATGTGGGCATATTAATTGCATGACTTTGACATCTTTTTACACAATAATTATTATATAATTTATAATATTTTAGCTTAGATATATTTAATTATTCTATGTTATCTTCTATGTAGAAAATCATTAAGCTTTCATATTGTCCAAAATAAATATTTTTAAAGGATGTGTTAAATCTTAAATTTGGCAATATTTAAAACTTGAATTTGGCGAGAAAAAAAAAGATAATTCTAAACACAACCATCATTTTTCTCAATGTAGCACCCTATTAAAATAAATAAATAAATTGTTATACATTATTACTATTTCACCCTCATAATCCCTAAATTAGAATCTAATTAAAAAATAAGAAAAAAAAAAAAAGCAAACTTAGAACAACCACATAGCCTCTCCCCGTTTCAATCCCCTACGAACAAAGGCTATTGTATTAGTTTTTTTTTTTTTTTTATCTTTTATGTATCGGAATAATCTTGTGTTTAGATTTATTAAATTCAAAAGCAAGTATAAATTTATGGCCACATTGAGCAAGATAATGCTCATAAAAAGTCCTCCTCTGTAAAAATATGAGCACTGCAAAATTTTATGCGGGGGAACTAGTAGATTTGTATGGTAAATCATAGTATTAAATTTTATAATACTTTGTAGTCGTATATGGTTGATTGAGTGTATCAATCGACTATGATTTGTTCGACGATGGGAAGAAAGGGGAGGCAGGTGATTTCTAAGTCTTTTTTTTTATATTTTTTAATTCTTAAATTTTAAATTGGGGTTATGAGGGTGAAATAATATTACTACATAATATTTTTATTTTTTAAAAAAATATGAGGTAATTATATTGAGAAAAATGGTGGCTGAGAATTACCCAAAAAAATCATAGTTAATTTGAAAATTTGAAACATGGATGAATGAACTTAATAAATAAAATATTTGTAAATTGAAATATGATTGTCTAACAACAAATGAATAAATAATTGAAAAACATTCATGTGTTTATTTGATGCTTATATTTTATTTTGTTTGGACACATTTTTCAAAAAATTTAGAAAGAGTTTTTGTTTAACTCCTTTAATATATTAATATTTAATAGATTTACTACACTCGCGCGTTGCGAATATATATTCTTCAAAATAATATAAAAATAATCTTATTCATAATAATATTATGGTGAATAATATTATTCATTTTATTGAAAAATAACTAATGTTTCTATTCTACATAAATAAGCACATAAAGAATTTTCATGTTTCACTAATGATATTATGGTAGCTTGTTTAAAATGATACTAATTATATATTATGTAAAAAATATTAAACTTCTCTAATAAACTTTTACCACATATATTTTGTACACAAAATAAAATTATTTTATGTAAAGTTTAGCAATTTTAAAATTAAATTATTTTTAAAATTGATATATGAAAACATATTTTCAATAAAAATAATATCTAATATTTTTCAAAAAAAGAATCATTTTATTTTACATATTCCATTCATTAACTAACAATTGTGAAAGTATCATTAATTTATTTAATATTCTTTATTTTAATATGTATACGTTTTTAAAAAAATATTGAAAGGTGTTGTAAATATATTTATTTGGTGGACATTACTTAAGATATACTTTAGAGATATATATCATATATTTGTACATATCTTTCTAGATTCCTATAGATGATATGATTTCACCCTTATATATAGGACATGATATTGTAATTCTCTACACATCAATAAATAATAATATTCTCTATTTTTCTCTCCATCACGTTCTCTCTATTGTTTTCTCTTTATTATTGCTTATTTGCGACATACAAAAACGTTATCGGCACGAAGCTCTAATCAACTGAGAAGTTTTGGTGTGTATGCCCTAGGGAAGAATCGTGTCTTCCCTGCAAGGTAATTACATTAAACCCTAATTATTGAGGATTTAATTTCTAACAAGTGGTATCAGATCCACTCTATCGATGATTCTCTGAGATCTGAAGATTTAGGTTTGTTTTGTATTTGATTCGGCGTTTTTCTGAATATGCTCGATCTGTTATTTTTATGGATGCGCCGATTCTAGTTAGTTGAATTATTTGTTCAACTTATGATATTTTGATGTCTATCGCCTTTGCGTTTGGATAATATATAAATTGTAATACTCGTTCTGATTTAGCTTCAGCATGAATTTGAATTAAGGATTCCACAATTAAAGTTACGGCGTCGGCCTAAGGATTGGAGTTGTGATATTAACAACTTCTTTTATTAATTTTTATTTTTCGGTGCTGTAAATTGATTTAAAGAAGTTAATTTCGATTCAATTAGGAAAACTCATTATTATGTTTTGAGTAAATTAATTTCTCTGTTGCCTTATTATGTGGGAATTGTAATTCCATAATTGCGTATATATTTGACTTCAGGACAATTAAATTCCCTGCAAGGGAATTGAGATTATAATTGAGGTTAAGGTTTCAATAATGATTTCATTGCTATAAATTTAATTAAGAAAATCACGTTTTGAGGCTTCAGGATGAAATTAAAACTATTGGATTGTATGTTGATTTCTGTTATAGCTTTAGAAGCAAAATTAAAGATTATGCGTGTTATATTTTGTCACTGGAAAAGACTGGAAAAGATTTGGTTGAGATATTATTATCTCTATTTGAATATATATGATTTTCCAATAATAATTTTTGGGATATTGGATTTTATAATCCTTATAAATTCGGTTTTTGGATTTAGATGTTATTTAATTTATAACATGACTAAGGTGTTTAAATTTATTTGGATAAATTAATTGAAATAAATATGTCGCCAAAGTGACCTCACATTGCATAGATGCTGAAAGAACATGAGATTTTATACTATTTAGTAGCTTTGATCCTGTGTTAGGAATTAGAAATTTTTTTTTAGACAATGGAATTAGATTCACATTAACCTTGTAGAATATCTTCACTAGTTCATATTATTCAGAAATTATGTCGAATGGTTAGAAATTAATTAGTAGAAGATTTGTTAGGTTCCCATTGATTGAAATATATTTAACATGGATATCAAATGTAAGTAAGACTCTATAATTAGCTTTACACAGAAGGTAAAAACTCTGATTTTTTTGTGGTCTTTAAAATATATATATCTATAAGACCATATCAAAGGAACATATTATCTTATATGAATCCCTGAAGGATCATTGATTACCAAAAGTTCATAACACCCCTTTAGAGCAATTTAATTAGTTCATTGTGTTTTATCGCAATATAAGTTCTATAAGCAGAACATTATAGAAAAATTAAGTGATAGAAAAACTCTACTTATATTTCATGCTAGCAGTTTTATACTCCAGAAGTAGTATAAATTTAAAATCATACTAAGAAATCTTGAGATTACTTCTACTTTGTGACTAGAAGAAAAATATAATCAACCCCTTATGAATGATCATAATACAAAATCTGTTTGATTACAAAAAACTGCTAGAAAATAGATGTGATCGAGAATGATATCAAGAAATTGTTAGTTAATGACGCAAACCGTGCCTGAATCACATTTAACAAAATAGTTATATCCGTAGTTGATGGGCTTCCAATTTATAAATAAGGTTGGTAAATGAAATGGTCAAAATATAAGTATAATAATGATATTGAAATTCCGTAATGACCATATTAGTTTGCATGAAGCAAATCTAAATTTCAAATTTAATTTTCAATAGTTACGGTGATAGTATGCTAAGAATGGAGCTCTTGATTTTCGAAAGAAATAATAAACTAATTCTTTCATAATTTAGCTTGCGCATTGTGTTTATATCTCATATGTTGAAAATGATTAACTTTATTGTTATTATTGTTACTCTCATTTTGTTTGAATTGAACTGTTTTCATTTAAATTATTGATCTTACTATAAAGTTGCGTCAAAATGAATGATCCATAATCTTTTATTTATGGCATGAGTATTTTGGATCATATTGGGCATAATACTATAATGTGTCGGATAATTATAATGTTATTGGCATATAACATGCAAAATAAAGTTATATATCTCACAAGATATTTGGACCAATTTATCAAATATTAGGGTCATTTAAAAATTCATGGTCCTTATTCCCTTAAATCCGACCAGCTGCATATTGTGACCATTCCCCATATAATAGTGTGGTAAATAAATAATCATTTCCCATCTGCGAATCATTTTATTACAGTCTATATTTATAAAACACCACCAAGATATACCTCTATGGGCTCTCAACATAATATAAATTAAAATATACGTTGTACAAAATTCTCCGTCTATAAATAAATCCTAATAGCCCATTATAGAGTACGTTGACTGTAAACATAAAGAAGATCATTTGTCGGCATTAGGGGGAGATATATGCCCAAAGATAATGGAATGCCGAAAAATGTCAAAGAATAAAAGGATCTTCATAGTTAAAGCCACACATGAATGAATCAAAACTTGCAATGTTTAGCAAGCAATCTGCCATATGCATTTATAAATGCATCTATTGTATATAGTGGAGTGATTGAACTTATGCACCATAAATAATTAAAGACCCTAATGGACCAAATAAATGAAACTCCTTAATACCAGAAGTATGTGGGTCTTCATACCAGAAGTATGAGATATATATTGGTGCATAAATTAAAAATCCGCGGTCAATAAAATCAAATATATAAATAAGAGGAATATGTGACCTCTTGAAGAGGATTGTCCTGAAGACAAGAATCCCAATACATTAGCACGTGCACTAAATAATAATATTATTGGGATTGCGGAACAAAAAATTAAAATATTATGGGAAATGATAAAAATCAGATAATGCCATGAATACTATAATCAAAGGAGAATAACATAAACTTTATAGTTGTCGACAACATACTTATTCCACAATTGCTCCAATCTGGATCCAGAGCTTAAATGCTAGAAGCATTATGATTAGTCAAAAATGTAAAAATGAGCAATTGGAATAGAGATTAACTCGCTCATGAATATTATCCCTGCAGGATATAATGATTATTATGAGGTGGTGAAATATAAAGCGAGATTAAGATCTCAAGGGTTTTTCGCAGAGACCCATACTTGATTTTAAATAAATTACTCTCCTATTTGAATGGCATAATGTTCCGCTACTTGATTTCTATGGCAGAAAATATAAATTTATATGTGCAGTTACTAAATTTCATGACTACATAATGATATGAGTCATTGTACGATAATAGTTATATTAAATCCCCGATGGATTTTATAGAAAATAGATCGCAACATATATAGTGATGAGATCACTGTATTAATTCCTCTTGAAGAAGGAATTTATTAACTTGAAAATGAATTCATGCCTAAAGACGGAGTATGAAATAAAAAGACTTGGATAAGACCAAGTATTATGTCGACCTGCAGATCGACAATCCCTCGAAATGATTTATTATTATTTATAACATCAGTCGATGTGTAAGAGTTCTAGAGAGATCTATGATATCTATTCAAAACACCAATGTCATTTGATCCCCAGAAGTGGATAACGTCTCATTTAGACTTAAAGAAGATAACATGATATTTTTGGACCAGAAGTTCTCAATTTAAGTGTCTTTTGTACACTATATTTTATAAGGCCTGATACAATATTCAAAATTATCTTGCTAGCTAGACTTTGTGCTTGGTATAAGCACATTATTTGTTATCTTCAAGGTACACAAATCTTGGTATATTTATAAGAAACCAAGTATGACATTGGTGGTCTAAGTGAATAAATGAATATTTATTTGATCTTGATAATTATAGATCTTGTACTCCTTATTTTGTTCTCTATTGTGGTATTGACGTTTCTTATCAGTTTGAATGCTTTTATATACCACTCATAGATGATATTTTCTTTTGAGAGCTACAAAAGGTGTATGATTAATATCCTTCGCATACATTGGAATATCATGTGATATTATGATACTCGAAATATTCTTCATCCGTCAAGTGTGAGGATAATAAACTTGTGTTGCATAAATGATTAGTGGGTACACTAGATAAACTTAATGAGGTTTATTACTTATATTCATTTACCCACATCAACTCCCCAAGAATGATTGTTTTTCCGAATGTTTGATCTTGTGATAATCCTGAAGATTATTCATAAAGTCACTTCGTACATATGTGGATAATATTGCATCATTTATAATTTTAAGATTGTTATGTTGAGTGAAGTGATAAACTCAAACTAATCATGAAAATTTGAAATAGCATTATTTTGAGGGGGAGCGACATTTTGAAAATTAAACCTTGAATATTTACACTATGCCCTGAAGGCTAGATAGATGTACTCTTTTTCCCTTGCTAAGTTTTTTCCCATTGGGTTTTCTTAGTTAAGGTTTTTAATGAGGCATCTAGTGCAACACATGAATAAACGTATGTCATGTACTCTTTTCCTCAACTGTTTTATCCCATAGGGTTTTCGGCGAGGTTTTTAACGAGACATGAACATAACGAAGTAATGTCCAAGGGGGAGTGTTGTAAATATATTTATTTGGTGGACATTACTTAAGATATACTTTAGAGATATATATCATATCTTTGTACATATCTTTCTAGATTCCTATAGATGATATGATTTCACCCTTATATATAGGACATGATATTGTAATTCTCTATACATCAATAAATAATAATATTCTCTATTTTTCTCTCCATCACGTTCTCTATATTGTTTTCTCTTTATTATTGCTTATTTACGACATACAAATGATTCGATTTACAACAAAAGGAAAGTTATAAGAACTCTTTTTAATATATACTAGAGTGATCCGAGGCCTGAATTTGTTAAATTGGTTTGTTGGTATGATATAGGGAAACAAGTAATGCTACATGTGGCGGAGTTGGGCCGATTGAAGAAACAAGAGGCTGGATTTGGAACTTGCATATTATTATTTTTAGGCAAAGTCTCATATGAGACGGTCTCATCATTTTTATTGTGAGACGAATTTAATGAAATAATGTATTTCTTTATTGCAAGTGATGTCTCACCATTTTTATTGTGAAACGAGTTTAATGAAATGATGTATTTTTTTGTTGCAAATAATGTAATTCTTTAAAAAATAGTGAGACCGTCTCTCAGGAGACCAACTCTTACTTTTAATATAAGACTAATTTAATCGTATTTATTTTAACTTGTATAACATTGATCTTTTTAAAATTTATACGATAATATTATGCTCGATAAGCTTGTAATTTTTTTACGCCACAAATAGTGTAGTAAAAGATTAATTGGATTTGGAACTATGGGGACTGTAACTTCAACTGTGACTTTTACTCCTAACGCGAGATGAGAATTGAGACAATGCATGTAGACCTCTAACAGTTAGATTTGTATATTGCGAGATTTGTTTCATTTTTAATCTCTACATTAACATTATATGATGTTGTTAACGTGATTTATGCATGATATGATATATTCATGCAAATCTCTTTAGATATATTTAGGGTTTAGTTTATGTTTATATTAGATTTTTATATTTTTTGTATGTTTATCTCGTATCTTTGTAAACTTTATATATTTCCTTTCAATGAAATTACAATTTTATGGTAAATATTCTAAACCCTTTGAATTATATGATGTGATTAAAGCTTTCAGAATAACAAAGAATAGAGAATATTTTGTCACTAAATGTGTTTAAAGTTTTCAAGATAACAAAAAATTGAAAATATCGTTATTAAAAATAGAGTATAAATGTGTTTAATGTTATAATACTGGAAAAAAAAGTTTTCAAGATAACAAAAAATAGAAAATATCGTTATTAAAAATAGAGTATAAATGTGTTTAATGTTATAATACTGGAAAAAATAATGCAAAGAAATTTAGACTATTACTCGATTTATACGTGTATCCTTGCGCAGGGGCCATTCTAATTTTTTCTGTATCGTTCTAATTTTATTGGATGTCCTCGAAGGAACGCACCTTAATGTTGATCTCCAGTATATTAACAGTTGTATAATTTTTTGTATTCTCGATGTGGGATAGGAACAACTCTAAATTGGGCCGGATGTACATTTGTTGTATGGGCTTTAAAGTTATGGACCCTTAAAATAAGGCCCAATAACGGAAAAGTGACTTTCAAAAGGCAAAGTGTTGGATTGGAAATTCAAATTAAATAGTAAAAATTTAAAAATTCAGCTCAGCACAAAGAATCGGTTTTTATTTACACATGCGCGAACAAATATTCTTTAAAATAATATTATTTATTATAATATTATGATAAATAATATTATTCACTTTATTGAATAATAGTTGATATTTTTATTGTATACAAATAATCATACAGAGAATTTTCATGTTTCAGTAAAAATATTATAATAGTTTGTTTAAAATAATATTAATTATTTATATTTTAATATAAATATATGAAAATAAGACTTAAATAAAAATAATATATAATTATTTTTTAGAAAATCATTTTATTTCAACATGTACATATTTTTTAACATATAGATTTGCATATTACAATAATCAATTAATAATTGCAAAAAAAAATCATTATTTTGTTAAATATTTTTTACTTTCGCACGCATACGTTTTTAAAAAATTTGAAAGAAAAACTTGGAATTGTTTTAGTATATAATGTATAACAAATTCTCAGATAAGACGGTCTCATCATTTTTATTGTGAGATGAATTTAAAGATGTATTTAATTTATTGAAATGATGTATTTCTTTGTTACAAATAATGTAATTTTTTACACAGAAAAAAATAATGATGTATTTAATTTATTGAAATGATGTATTTCTTTGTTGCAAATAATATAATTTTTTAAAATGAAATGATGTATTTAACTTATTGAAATGATGTATTAAGATTCGTCTCACAATAAAAAAAATGGTGAAACCATCTCTCAAGAGATGAACTCATAATGTATATAAAGGCAAGTCTTGGTTTTGGGTTGTTGCTAAACACTAGGTTACTGCTGTATTTAACACAAAACATTCCCTCACAAACTTTCTACCACACTATTACATTACTACATACAAAATTAGTAAAACCAAAACGCATATTCTTTTAGAAAATTGTGCTGCACATATATATATATATATATATATATATATATATATACGACCCACAAGCATTGGGCCATCTCCATTATAGAGATATATATGTCAAGTAGATTAAACTCATCTATGTGAATGAATTAAAAATGTTCATCGTAATGTATGCAATTATTTATTATAGTATGTACGATACTTCATTACAGAATCATATACATTAAAATGAATATTTACACACACAATAATGAATTATTATATACATAACAATAAAAAGTTCTTAATTCATTCAGAGTGTTTAGTTTAAATTTGAACGCAACTATGTATTTTTTTAAAAAAATAATAAAATTATTAACCATTGCATTTATATCTGAGCAAAAAGCATACATACCAAGCACCCCCTTAGTATACAAATTCAAGAAATGAATATCATATTACTAGCTAGGAATCATGTATATACAGGTTCAACTTCTTATATATATGTGACTATCTTATGCCTTGAACAGCATGCGATTGGTCCTTCCATGGTGCATCAGCCTTGATCAGAGCTGGTGCAACCTGCACACAAGAATTGCTCAACTTTTTCTGAAACAAACTTTGAATTAGTGGCTGATTTGTTCAGACTAGCAGCAATAAGTGATGGGGTGATTGGCTTTGTGGAGATGAATGGCCTAGGCGGCCCTAGATTGGATTTTTACAACACAATCAAGACTTGGCTTATTTTCTTCAGTTGCAATGGATGATGCATTTTCATCAGCTCGCCCATTAACAATAACAATATTTCAGTCTGGTCCAATATCTGATTGTGTAGCCTTCTCCTAAGCCACCGTTGAGTGCTACGAATGTCACAAGTTATTCCAAATGAGAATGTTCAAGCAAAGAAGCAAAACTATGTTGGAAACAATGACAACAACAAAAAAAAGATATATACGTGGTTCCCTGATTCAGTTTCGGGTTGAAGCAATCACATTTGTGGACACCTTAATATTTTTTATGACAGTTTTGCTATAGTAACTGAAAAGGGCACTATAAGAATGCCAATGGATGGTTTGGTGCAAAATTATGTACCAGAATTAAAGAATAATTTGTTGAGGTGCAGGAGAAGGGACTGGCAAATGTTCAAGCTTCATGTGGATGTGGTAACTGCAAAAGCTCAACTTTAACATTGCAGATATGGGCACTTGAGTCAACAAAAGAACATGCATGGTGAATGGCTCAAGTCTTCATCAGGGACTGTCATTTTTAAAGAAAAGCACTGAGAGAGAGAGAGAGAGAGAGAGAGAGAGAGAGAGAGAGAGAGAGAGAGCAAAGTCTTCAGCTGATATTGTTGACCGATTCAAACAGTGGAAAAAGGTACCTAGCTCATTACTTACTTATATTAATGACTTCACAGTGTATTTGCTTGCTGACAAATAAAAGCCTTTGTTATTAATGACTTTACAGAACTAATCGAGTCCACATCACATGAATTTACGAAACTCTGTGATATTATATAGACAGTTTTTATGCTGCAGCTGCAAAAACATGATCGTAATGAAGATGGAAACTTACTTGCAGTTAAATATCAAACTCCAGAAGATTAAGCCTGGCATTTTCGTATTGTTGGATGCATTTCTCACATTGTGTATTGTTAGGGGTTAGTGAGAAGTCAAAAGCTGTGATCCTAATTCAAAGAAAATTATAATAAGTAAACATGTGAGGATTATTTAGGATCAGAAGTGTGAAAATGCTAGCTCGTATGTTTGACTTGGAATAGGGAGATCAAGAAAATGATGCAACTAAACCTTATGAAAGGGAAGAAGTAGGTGAATCTAAAGCAGACACAGATGTAGAGAATTCTTCACGTCTCAACTATTGGTGATCTCCCATGTGCAAATTAAGGGAGAAACAGGGCTCAACCATTCTGGATGACAGATTATGAGACTAGAGAATGGCTTTTCCGAAGATGAAAATGAAGCCTGTCTTGCCATGCATGTGGTAGATGAAGCTATTAAAAGTGAAAAGTGGAGAAGCAATGGATGTTGAAATGGAGGCAATACAAAAAAAATGAAACATGGGAATTACCAAAAAAAAGAGTAAATGAGATAGGAGCAAAGTGGATTTACATGACAAATTTAATGAGATTAGAGTGGTGGATAAATACAAGGCTAGGCTTGCAGCTAGTTAGTGGATACTCACAGCACTATGGAGTTGACTACATTTACTATTTGCACCAGTTGCACGTAGAAATTGGAATATATATATATTAGGGGTGTTCGAGGTCCGGTTTGGCCGATTTTGAAGAAGAATCTCAGCCAAACCAATAAGTACAGTTTGAAAAATTTTCAAACCAAACCGGTCAAATAATTTTTCGAAACCAAACCGGCCAAACCGTGTAAAAACGGTTTGGTCCGGCCGGTTTGACGGTTTGAAATTAAATATATTTCAACTTTCAACAATCTACTATAATTTGTAGAAAATTAGAGCGTAAATACAAATTAATTGATTTCTATTATTTGTTACTACTTATAATAATGTAATTTTAATTTTAAAAATATTATATTTATAATTTAATGTAAAATCGAGCGAGACGTGTCAAATTATAATAATAATGTTCATACTTAATTTATCTTAAAAAAACTATATAAAATAATAATATTTGATGTTAATACTTATTATTTGATTTTTGATATAAAAAAAATTAAAACTAAAACTAGAGTATGTTGGCTAAGAAATTTAAACATTGGTTGATTGTATAAAAATGTAGAAGCTTAACAAATGAACTACAAATTATATTAATTAATTATAATATATTTAATATATATATATATATATATATATATATATATATATATATTAATACACACACACACACATATAAATACGGCCGGTTTGAGTCTCCAAACCGTAACCAAACCAAATTTAACCGGTTTCAAAATTTTCAAACCGGCCAAACCGGCCAAATTAATCCGGTTTGACCGGTTTGACCGGTTTCGGCCAAACCATGAACACCCCTAATATATATATATATATAGTTGCGTTCAAATCCGAACCATATGTCCTGAATGAACAATGGCCATAGATCCAGTCATTTATCTTAAAATTTGGACGTCCCATAATATGTCACGTGTCATTTTTAATTAATTTTATATTAAGTAAATGGTAATATAGGTATCACATATTTATATAAAACTGTTAGTTATGGAAATCCCTAATTTCGTGCCAATTAAATATCTTTCCCCATATTATTATATTTCATTCTCAATTAAATATCTTTCTCCTATAATTATTTTTCAACGTTACATTTACTTTGCACAAAACCTAATCTCCTCCATTGCACTTCGACGCCCCCTCGCCGCCGCCATCTCCACCATCACCCAACCCGGATATGTTTCAGACAATAAACCGGAGGTGATAAATAGACATGGCCAAAAATAACCAGAACCGGCTCGGAACCGTCATAGCCGGTTGCAAACCGGAACCGTCACCCCTTTTAGCCGGGCCGGTTCCGGTTCCAAGAATTCGGGCCCGTGGAACCGCCGGTTCGGAACCGACGTTTTTTCCTTTTTTTTAAAAAAAAAATTCGAATTTTTGAAAATCTGACGGTTCGAACCGGAACCGGCGGTTCGAACCGTGTCACCCATGTTACCATTGGAAGATCCAACGGCCGATAATGCCTCGGGATTCGCAAAAACTGCCGAACCGGCGGTTCCAACGGTCAAAAATTCAATTTTTTTATTTTCTTCAAAATTAATGCAATTTTTGTAATATAAATACCCCCCTTCATTTTCGCCACACATCTCTCATTCTCAAATCTCAATCTTCTCTCTTGTGTTCAATTTGCTCTCTTGTGCTCAATTTTAATATTTTATTGTTCAATTAGTTTAGTTTTTTTATAGTTTATTAGTCTCCTAAATTCATATTCTTCATTTCTTCCTTCAATTTCATCATGTCTTCTTCTAAACCATCTTCTCAATCCAAGGGGAAGGGAAAAGATATGGGTAGGGGGGTAGTACTACTTCATCATCTCGTCGTCGTTCTTCTTCCATCAATATAAGGGAAAATGATGATTCATCTATTCCCACTCCTTCTTCCACTCTTCATCATTTTTCTTTTCATCATGATAGTGTCATTCATTCTATATTTGCTGATGAGACATTTGCTCAACAACAACAATTTGAGGAATATGGTGCTCATTTATTGAGGGAACAAGAGGAGATGCTAGCCAACGTCTTACACGGAGGCGGAAGTCAAGGCAATTAAGGCGATGACAATGAAGGCGAAGAAGAACCTCAACCAATGCATGATGAAGAGGAGGAGGGGGGAGGAGGAGGAGGCTACTCAAACACAAGGTAAGCAAGGTAAAGTTTTAAAGTCTAATTTTTTTACTAAACATTTTCGTAAAGTTAAGTGTAAAACTCAAAAAAGAGATATGCCCGAGCAATTCGATCTTTTTTGCAATTATTGTGATAAAAAATATAAAATTACCGCCGGAGGTGGCTATGATACCTATCGATGTTACCTCCTTCAAAAGCATCCACGAGAGGAAGGTATCCCTCAAAATCAAACTCAGCTCGACCCTATTTTTTCTTCTCAAGTAAGTAGTAATCATACTTCTCATTATACTTTTACTTTTAATGAGAAAAAAGCTAAAGAAGAAATGACTAAATTTGTATGTGTTGAGTCATTAGCATTTCAAATTGCCGATAGCATTCATTTTGAAACCGTTATGAAATATTATCAACCCGCCGCTAAAAGAATTGCACGTACAACTATGACTAGGACTATTAGAAGTTTAGTTAGAAAATATAGACTAAATTTAAGAAATGATTTGCGCAAACTTGATCATAGAGTTTCTATTTGTTCCGATATTTGGAAGGATTGTATTGTTAAAAACTACTCCCTCTGTCCCAAGGGAATTGTCCCCTTGGGACATGGCACAATAACCAATGTAGTGGAATGTGGTAGAGATAGATAAAATTATTATTTTATTAGTTAGTGTGTAAAAACTTTCCATTTTAGGTAAGGGGACAATTCGTGTGGGACGGACGAAAAAGGAAAGAGGGACAATTCGTGTGGGACGGAGGGAGTATTATATGGGTATAACTTGCAATTGGATAGATAATTCATGGACTTTAAATAAACGAATAATTGCATATAGAAAATTTAATAAAGATCATTCGGCACATAATATTGCTAGATTAATAATAAAAATTGCTAATCAATATAGAATACATAAAAAATATGTTCTATAGGATTTGATAATGCTAGTGCTAATACGGCCGCCGTTAGGGAACTACTTGACGAATTAAATCCTACTCTTCAAGGTAAATATTTTCATTGTAGATGTATATGTCATATACTTAATTTAGGTGTACAAGATGACATGCGAGTTATTAGTGAAGCAATTGAACCTATTAGAAATTGTGTTTATTATATACATAATAAACCTAAAGTAGCAAAAAAATGGGCTAAATATTGTAAAACTAGAGATTTAGTACCAAAACGTTTCCCTACCGATGTAAGTACTGGATGGAATTCTACTTATGAAATGTTAAATGCTACTTTTGGATATAGAGATCAATTAGTTGAGTTTTTTAGAAATGAAGTTGATGATGATGTTAATATTTTATCTTGTCATTGGGATGCATGTTTTGAATTGAATGAATTGTTACTAGCTTTTTGTAATGCAACTAAAGATTTATCGGATGTTTATTATCCTACTTCTCCACGTGTTTTATACCATTTTTGTTTTATTGCCGCACAATTAAATGCTTGTAGTGCTCGTGATAATTTAAAATATGTTGTTTATGAGATGACTAAAAAATGACTTAAATATTTTAGGCAAATTCCCGATGTATTTTTGATTGCCAAATGCTTAGATCCTAGTATGAAATATATTGGTGTTTGTAATTTAATATATGCATATTATGCTTGTTTTTATTCTCTTGATTATGTAGGTGATGAAGAACATCACTTAATGACTCATGTAGAGTTAGGACTCCCTAATGTCGAAGAAATTAAAAGTAATCATAAGATTACTTTACAAGAAGTTTATGAAGCTTATTGTAGAGATTATGGTCATTTAGTGCAAAATATTAGACCTCAATCATCACATAGTGGACAATATGGTAGCACTAGTACATCTTCTAGTTCTAATCCATTTTTAGCTAAATTACAAAGAATTATGACACAAAAAACTTTAGGGACTAGTGCCTAACAAGTTAATGAATTAGAAATATATTTGTTGGAAAGGTATGTTGGTGATTGCGTACAGGATGATGGCTAAGTGGATTTGCTAACTTGGTGGTCGAGGCGACAACAACAATATTCGATATTGTGCATGATGGCAAAGGAGTTCTTTGCGGTCCCGGCTTCGACGGTGGCGGTGGAGCAAGCATTTAGCGTTGGAGGATATGTCTTGGATGAGCGGCGATCGAACTTGACTCCTCAAAACCTTGAAGCCCAAATATTACTTAAAGATTGGACAAAAGTGGAGATGAAGGCTCAAGAGAATGATTGGAAATACATCATCGATGATGACGAAGTCTACGAGTCCGACAATAGTGTTAGCACCAACGCAAGCGATGGCCTTGGAGATGCGGATTTCGACTTCGATTAGAGCCGTAAAGGTAAGTAAGATAAGCGAACTACATGGGCTTTGATTCCCTTCGGTAAGGGATACGTAGACAACTTAATTTAAGGTAAAAAATTAAGTGCAAGCCCTTTCAATTAACCCCTCCCCGCCCCCCTAGTTGAATTATAATTTAAATTTTGATTAATAAATATATTATATATTTTGAAAATTAAAAATACATTCATGCTTTACTTCTCTCATCAAATATGTTATATATCATTAAAAATTTTCTAAGTTATAGAAGTTGTATAATATTTAATTTTCAATTTTTTGTTTTCAAATTTTGCTTTGGTACTAAGCTAGAAAGATAGATAAAAATATTTTTATCTATCTTTCTAGTTTAATATTAAAGCGAAATTTTAAAATAAAAAATTGAGAATAAAATATTAAATAACATTCTAAAACATAACAAAGTTTTTAATGTTTATGTAACATATTGGGTGTTAGATGTAAAGCTTGTTTATAGTTTTAATTTTCAATTAATTATTTCTAAATGTTATCACTTATTTACTTGTAAATTGTAAGTTGTAAATTGTAATTTTTTTAGTTTTGTAAGTTGTATTGTAATTTGTAACTTCTAATTTGTATCACTTGAAACTTGTTGTATAGTTTAAAGTTGAAACTTGAATAAATTGTAAATGTATATTCAATATTGATTATCATTTATCCATTCCTTAATTTGCTTGTTTTTTTTATTTTTATTTATGATTAATTGATATTTGATGCATTATTTTGTGAAAAAAATAAACAAAATTACAAACCTAACCAAATAACAAACCTATAATACAAAATTACAAACATTTATTATTTATACATAAAAAATATATATAAATACATTTTAAAATTTAAAAAAAAAGGGAAAAAATCGTTTGAGCCGTCGGTTCGGCCCGGAACCGTGGGCTTATTCAGGCGGGCCGGTTCAGGGCCCTGATTCCCGGAACCGCGGAACCGGCGGTTCCGAACCGGAACCGACCCGTGGCCATGTCTAGTGATAAATCGACGATAAGTCCATTTTAGAGAGAGAAAGAGGGACAACAACGGGGGAGAGGTGAAGCGGAGTCGTCGTCGGGGTCTAAATCATTTTGCAAACCCTAGTTTCTGCAACGGCTTGCGGATTTCGCAATTACGTTTCATTTGTTATAGTTTTTAATTTAAGTACTCTCACCAACTGTTTGTATTTTTTTTTTCTTTTGCATATTATGTGGATCATTTGTTCCAATTCCCACCCCACCCCATTAGATCGTTAAGACTCTAAATTTTTCTTTTAATCTTAGGGAAGTTCTAGAAAATAATACAAGTTAGAGAGTTGTTTTTTTTTTTTTTGGTAACATTGTATTCGAAGTGCCTGTGGGGCCTTTAAGCTACATGGAGCAAGGGTATGAGGAGTGATAATACTCTGCCGGCGGGGCGCTCTCCGACTTGATTAGAAAGCATGGGGTCTGCTCGATGAGGAGTTGATTTGGCCGTCGAGTTCTCCATCAACCGCGGCTCTGTTTTTCATTATTTTTGTATCATATGCGATTATCATTGTTATTTTAGATGAGTGTCATTATTTTTGAATAAATGTTTCATTGTTCGAATTCCTGTTTAATGAATTGATAATTATTTATTTATTTTCTACATTGTGTGAACTCAGTTAATATGTAGCATTGTACGCTGTTTTGTATTATCATTGTTACCATTATTAAATATCATTTTATCAAAATTACTGTTTTAATCTTAATTGATTTATAATACACCTTTAAGATCATTGTTATCTTTATTCACTATCATTGTACGAATAATTAAAACTGTTTATACATTTAACGATAATATATTAGTGGAAGTTGACAGAATTACCTTACAATGACACACAAAGCAATAAACAATGACACAAAAAGTCATAAACAATGATAACGATTAACTTAAGATTATGGAATAAATCGTGGTGTATTTCCTCTTTCCAATTAATATGATAATAATGGAAAAAATCGTGGGGGATTTGATTTGGTAACTGAATCCGAAAAATCAGCATGTAGATTTAATTCCATTTCAATTTTTCCCGTTTAGGACTAATTTGCCCTTTCAATGATAGAAGAAGCTAGCAACAATGATAAATGGTAACAAAAAATCTGGGACGTCTATTTTCGAAATCAAAGGCTGGATTTTGGTCCCTGTTCATTCATGGACACATGTTCAGCCATGAATGCACCCATATATATATATATATATATATATATATATATATATATAT
>JAPKLW010001895.1:39742-68536 GCA_026898455.1 Plectranthus barbatus | reverse complement strand
CGCCAAAATTGAGAATAATTTGCTTTATTAAATCCGAATAAGAATTACAGAGTCGGATTTGTACACAGGGTATTACATCTACACTGCAAAATAGAAAAAATGGGCTGCATTATTGAGTTAGCTGTTGAAGATGGCCTTATATATTGATGATCTCATTCTTTGTGATAATGATGAGCTGCTATTAATTACATTTAGAAATTCCATAAAAATGATTCCCACATGGCAAATTTTGGGCGGATGAGGTATTTTGTTGGTGTTGAAGTCTTGCAAAAGGTTTGATGGCATTTTTAATATGCTTTATATGTGCTCAAATGTTCAAGAATTTAAACCCACAAGGGATAGAAACGTATTATAAGCAAGTTATTGGCAATCCCATGTACCTTATAATATTTATAGTATGTATTGCAAGTAGATATATGGAGAATCCAACTCAGCTACACTTACAAGTGGTGATACGAGTTCTGAGATATATACTTAAAAGACACCATTAAGTTTGGAATTTTCTACAAGAAAGGACGAGGTGATGAACATATTGCTTATACTGACAGTGATTATTATGTAGCAAACATAGAAAACCGAAAAGTAGTGAATCTCTCCACTATAGAACTAGCTGAAGCTATTGCTGCTTTATCATGTGCATACCAAACAATTTGGCGGAGAAGGGTGTTAATCAAGATTACTCGAGAGTCATGATAAATTCAGCATTATTTTTTGTGACAGAAAGCTTATATTCATGTACGTTTTCATTTTCTTAGAGAGTTAATAAAAGATGACATTGTTAATAAAGCTAATCAATTCTGCAAATTTAGGAAACTCATGATATAAACTGAATGAAAGTTGTAAGGTAGAAAGGGATTTCTTAGAAGATGTATGCAATTCTGCCTTACCAAATTTGATATTCTCAATGTTATTACTCCCTCCGTCCCAATTATTTGGTCCTATTTCAACTTACACGAATGTCAAAACTCATTTATGAATGTATTAAACATGTGAACAAATTTCATGAATTACCCTTATTTAGCAATAACTATAAATAATAATCCTATTAATTATGTTTAATTTATAAATTTGTTTAAAGGTAAATTTAACACAAGTAAGAAACAATACTAAATTTGGATATCAAACCATATAAATGGAACAACTCAAAATAGCAATCTGGACCAAATAATTGGGACTGATAGAGTATTTAAAGAAGTCCAAATTGTATCATTTCGCTCAGAGTGTAGTGGTTAAAGCACCTTGTCTGTGGCTGAGAGGTCACAAGTTCGAGCTTCTAGGAAAACATCTGGATGTGTGTGTAAGATTAATGTAAACTTATTCAAAAAAAAAGTCCAAATTGTTAGTATATATCGACCATTAGCTGTAATTTGCAACTTGGTTATTTTATATCATAAATTCATGATTGTGTATTATAAACTAAGATTTACGATTAGAAAATGATGATTGTAATTATCTCTTAAAAGATCTTGAATTCAAAGAGATAATTAAGTAAAAAAAACAAATTATTGTTCTTTAATAAATGATTCAAAACAGTATTCGATTTTCAACCGAACTAAAATTCCAAATTTGCAATCAATAAACTTTGACCCTTTAAATAACAATGAAATTCTCAAATTTGATTAATGCGACACCCATGCATGTGCTAGCAATTAATCAAATTAGGAGTCAATGGTCATTAATAAATAAAAAATGAATTGGTTTAAGTAATCAACCATTTTTTGAAATATTTATTGCGAGAATTAAGTTGAGCGAAAGATGAAAAATTTATAGAGACAATAAAACTGATCACCAGCTAAAACCACTCAGTTGAAATCACTTGAGTCTTTGCAGAGTTCATTAATTAGAGATTGGCTCTAAGGGTGTGCATAAGTAACAGATTGACTCAAGAAAATTCAAAAAAATCGACTTTAAGTTTCATAATACTATATTAGTATTGATACTCGTAATATTTATTTATAAGTTGGGCATTAAATGGTTCATTTGAATAATAAAAAAAAATAAGAGAGAGGGGATCAAATCCTCTATCCCATAATAGTGTTTCACTAGGTGTTCCATTGTTTCGATTACTAATTTTAATTAATATTTTTACGAAAATAAAAATCAAGTATAATACAATACAATCTAATTGATTTTTAAGAACAAGAATTAAAATTTTAAGCATATTTATAAGGAGAGATTCCTAGATATATAAACAATATAAATCTAGATATGGTAATGATATATCTAAAATCTAATCTATCTTAAATATATTAATTTATGTCATATCTTTTTCATATCTACCCAACTCAAGATGCTCCTCGAGTTCTCTCGACCTACACGTGCTTGATGAGTTCATATTTTTCACTCATTATTGGTTTGATTTATAATTGTTTTTAATTACATTTTCATTTATTTTAGTTAATCTTATTGCATGAGTCCCACTAGGAGGGTATTGCGCTTGTAGTGGTGTATTTTTGCAGGTATGAGGTCGAATTCACCGAAAATCCATACCGAAAGTTGTGGATGTTCAAAGAAATAGAAACGACTTATTCCACACTTAGAATTTGAGCTAATGGAGCATTTCAATCGAAAGAACTTTGAATTATTTTTCCAATGCAACTGGAATCGGGTCAATCGGAGTTCGGGAGCAAAAGTTATGGTCAAAACCGTGAGAACGCACAGAATCGATCGACGCAGCCAGAGACCGGTCGACATGGACGCGCGTCGATCGACGCAGTCCCGTGTCAATTGACGCGAATAATTTTGATGAGTTTCAGGAAGGTTTTCACGAATCTTGGGCGAGATTTGGTCAAGATTGAAGAGATATATCATACTCGAAGCCCTGAAGACTCAAGATTAATGATATATTCATTATAGGACATGGAGAGATAGATATGCATCAAATCTAATCCTATCTCCAATAGAATTCAGCCTTCTAAAGCCCAAATAAATACTATAAATACCTCTCTAGTTTAGACCATTCAGTATGTTTTTGTGTGCTTTCTTTTATATTTTTTGTTTATGTTTTCTTCTTCTCAATTTCCTACACCTTTTGAATTATAGTTTTATTTTAATGCAAGTTAATTTTCCTTTAATTATGTCTTTTTCTTCAATTATGTCTAGCTAAATTCCTAGCAGGTTCTAGGGTTTGAATATTCTTGTGGATGCATGTTTAGGATTAATTAATTAGGTTCATGATTCTTATGTTTATTTTATAATTCTAGATTAATTTAACGACCGAGAGGTGACGATTAATTTAGATGTCTAGCTATTGATAGAAGGACCGAGAGGTGAATATTAATAGTGAGCTTAGGAATGCATGATATACTCTATACTGTCCATTGAGATGTAATAGACTTTAGGAATTGAACTGATTTGCTTATGAGATTGACTGATTTGGTGTTCTTGATAGTCACTAATTAGTAATCTAGGTTATATTTGCCCGACCAAGAAAATATATCATATTTGCAGTATTCCACCTGTTAATTTAATTGGTTCTTATATGTTATCCATAATAAGATTTCTGCCACAGGATCTGTGTTTTGCTTTATTCGATTTAAGTTTTATTTTATTTTCTCTGCCTAGTTTTATAAATCCAAACCTGATTTCTGAATTACTCAAACAAGTAATCTGAGACTATGCTTTAATATATAAGACTATTTCACGCATCTTTTCTCTGTGGGTTCAACTACCTTAGGGTATTATAAATTTATTTGACCACTATCCTATAATTAATCTGTTAGAAATAGCAGTGATCAAATTGGCGCTGTTGCCGGGGAATAGATAGATTTAGCGCATATTACTAATTCTGTGTAAGATTTTTGGATTGAGTTGTATTTTTAATTTTATTTTTGCAATTTTAATTTTCTATCTTTGGTATTTGCGTCGATCGACGTGAACTTCGCACGTCGATCGACGCTAACTCACCTCGATCGACGCCGAGACTCTGTTTTTACTGTAAAATCTTCTTTTATCTTTTGCAGGTAGTGCATGAACACAAGACAAAAAGGGGAACCACTTGAACCGTTTGACCCTGAGATTGAATCAACCTGCAGAAGGAATAGAAGAAGAAGAGCAAAAGAGAGACTACAAGCAGTTGACACGGAGCAACCAAACGAACTACCAAATCTACCACCGGAAGAAGCAGAAGTTCTTGCTCAAGAAGTTCAACAGCTGTGAGACAGACTAAGAGAGATGGAAGTTGACTATGAGGAGCGGAACGCCCAGTTATTGCTACTCCAAAATCAACAAGGGCATGGTGGAGGATAACAACCACGAAGAACCATCCAACAGAGATTCCAACCCCAGCATGAGGAAGGCGGATTCAGAATTGGCATCAATGCCAACACTTTTGAATTGGAGACTGGCCTAATCCAAATGGTTCAGCAGAACCAGTTTGGGGGAAGAGCCACAGAAGATCCTTACACACACTTGACTCAGTTAGTAGATCTTTGCGACACAATCAAGATCAACGGAGTAAGCCAGGATGCCATCATATTGAGGCTCTTCTCATTCTCGCTTCGAGACAAGGCGAGAGCAATGTTCGCTGGAGTAGACCGGACGCAGATTGGTACATGGGGGGAATTGAGATCACAATTCCTACTCAATTTCTTTCCTCCCAGTGACTATGAAGAGGAAGGCGCAAATCACTCACTTCATGCAGCAGGCCGATGAGACGATGTACGAGGCATGAGAGAGATTCAAAGAGCTGCTCAGAGCCTGTCCTGGTCATGGAATTGACTTGGAAGAACAAGCTTGCCACTTCTACGAAGGGTTGACACCACGAATGAAGGAAAATGTGGATTCCTCAATCGGAGGATTGATCACCTTGAAGACCGCGGAGGAAGCCATGGAACTCTTTGCCCGGATGGCCATGAATAGCTATTAGTGGCCTACACAAAAACAATTGCCCGCCAAATCCGTGGAAGTGAGTGGGGGATTGGATCTGCTACAAGAAGTAAAGAAGCTTCGCGAAGACTTTGCGAGATTGGAGGCTGACCGAACCATTGCCACTGTCGAGCCAACCCAATGTTAAGCTATTGTACCGGTGTATGCGGATTATGAGAATCGAGCAAGCTCTTCAAATCCAGAAACTACATTGGTCCCCGCTGAGGTGAATTATGCTGGTAATTATCAATACAATCACCACCAAGGGAATCAATATTTCAGCTCCAACGCTCAGCGCAACCATCCCGAATTCTCTTATGCCAACACAAATGGTGCCGAGATGCCTCCGCCTGGTTTTACAGCTCAACAAGGAGATATTGTGGAACATAAGAAGCCGGACATTGAGGATATTCTTGCAAAATTCATACAAAGTTCGGATACGAGATTTGGAAAGGTTGAGCAGGAGGTGAAGAACATCGGGAATCAAGTTCATAACATCTCAAAGCACATGCAGATGTTCGACACTCAATTGAGCTAAATAGCAACTGAATTGGGTAACCAACACAAGCCGGGGAAGCTACCTAGCACAACTGAGGCCAATCCAAAGAGCAAGCCAGTGAATGCCATCATATTGAGGTCTGGAACAAGCTACGAGGGTCCGGAGAAGCCGATTGATGAAGAAACTAAAGAAAGGGGAGAAACTCTCGATTTTAGCAGCCCAGCATCGACCGACGCACAACTTACGTCGATCAATGCGTCCGACAAAGCCATGTTGACTGACGCACAACCTGCGTTGATCGACGTATCCGATGAAACCACATCGATCGATGCACCTCACGTCTATCGATGCAAACCTCCAGCTGCAACATTGACCGACGCCAGTTCACAGCGGTCGACACGGAAGGCTTCTCCAGTCAATGACTCTCCTTCCAAGACCATTCCGAAACCTCCAATGCCTTTCCCTCATTGATTTCTGAAGAAGAAGGAAGATGATTAGTATGCAAGGTTCGTGGACACTCTGAAAAAGGTGAATATTAATTTACCTCTGATCGATGCCTTGCGGGAGATTCCGGGTTACATGAAGTTTCTCAAGAAGCTCATGAGCGAGAAGAAATAGTTCATCGAGAATGAAACAGTTCCTATCCGAGAGGAATGCAGTCTTCTACTTCAGAAGAACTTGCCAATCAAGAGGAGCGACCCCGGATGCTTTTCCATACCGGTGGAAATTGGTGGGATGGAATTCAAGAAGGTACTGTGCGATACCCCGGTGCTAGTATAAATCTTATGCCCTATTCAGTCTTCAAGAAGATCAATATTGGAGAGATGAGGCCCACCACCATCACTCTTCAGATGATGGATCGAACAGTCGCTCGCCCCAAAGGAATCATCGAAGATGTTCTAATCCCAGTTGGTCACTTGATCTTCCTCGCAGATTTCGTTGTCCATGATATGAAGGAAGACGAGAGCATGCCCATGATCCTTGGACGTGAGTTCCTTGATACAAGTGGAGCCCTCATCGACTGCAAGAATGGGGAAATTACACTCCGAGCAAACAACGAAAAGATCATCTTCGTGATTGACAAGAGCAGAAAGCAAAAGGAGTGTCATCAGATTGACATGGAGGAAGAGGAGGAAGAAGACGATGAAGATGAAGCCAAGACAAGAGAGTGGGAATGCAAAAATGAAGGGGTAAAATTAGCAATTAAGCCTTCCGGATTCGGTTTTACCACGATAGTGCGCAACAGATTAATCTACACCATCGACAAGGTAGGCCACCGAGTGTGGACTCGATCTTCTCCTTGATGATCTCATGAGGTAACTTCGAGCTACGATGTAAAATAAAGCACTGATTGGGAGGTAACTAAATTTTCCTGTTTATTTTCGTTATTTCCTTTCCTGTTTTTTCTCTAACTTAATTTTGTAAAAAAAAAAATGGAGTGAATCTTGGCATCGATCGACGCAGCCTGGCCGGCGTAGTGCACTTCGATCCACGGAGAGGGTCGCGAGAAGGCTTCATGTCGATCGACGCAGACCCGCATCAATTGACGCGAAGTACCAACATCTGAAAATTCCCGTCGTGCGATTTTCGAAGACTCCTGGGGATAAAATATCAATGTCTGAGGTTGACCACCAGGTACGCGTTTTAAATTTTTATCTGATTCTCAAACTTTTCCAACTCTTTGAGTGAAATAAGTTTGGGGGATGTGGACAAGAATTTAAAACTTTTCTCCCTTTTATTTTGCTTTTCATATTTAAAGTTTTTGCATGCTAGTTTTTTTTAGCTTAAAACTTCTGCAAAGAAAAAAAAGATTTCAAACCGTTTTTAAGTTGAGTTTTCGAACATTGTCTTTCCTGCATGCGATTTGCGATTGATGATTGATCTTTATATTGTTTGAATTGATTGTGATTGTGATTGAAGTAGCCAATGAATGTAGAATACCACATGAAGAGTTAGATTTTGAAACTTGCACTTACTTGATGAATTGGGTCTTGATTTGATGTTTATGATGGAAGAACAAAATTTCACCCTTAGTGAGGATTTTGAGCTTTTATTTCGTTTGATGTGAGTTTTCCATGTGTGTGATCTCTAGAACTTGCATTACTTCATTTTTAGGACTGCATAGTGTGCACAAGTCTAGAAAATGATTTTAGGCTATCTTTGTTAGCCAAATTATCCAAACATTGTCCCTTATGGAATATTATCCCTAGTTAGCCCATTTGAGCCTGCTAATTTTTCTTTCTTGGTCTATGAGTTAAGAAAAAATTATGGTTTTATCTTGTCTATGGGAGAGTGTCATAAATGAGGTGAATTGTATCTTGTCTATGAGATTTGGGTGAAATAAGGATGATTATTATGAGTGGATAAGAAATTTTTAGAATGACTGAGCAAAGAAATTTGAGCTCTAGAAAAAAAAATTGAGGAGAATCCTTATAAGCTCATTAATTAAAGAAAATTCTAAGAGCATAAAAGGATTGGAAAGAGCTATTATAGTGTGAATTTCAAGATCTTAGGAGAAGGGTGAATGAAGTTAGATAGTGGTTTGGATTGATATACTGAGAGTCGCGAACTCAATATTTTTTTAGTCACTTGACCATATTTTCCCTACCCTTCACAAAAGCATACATTACAACCAAAAATAAAGTCCTATTTGATTCTAAGTCTTGTGTGCACATTTAAGCAGTGGAGAAGGTAGAATATTTGCAAGCATATGGTAGATGTAAATCATACATGATGAGTGTATACACATTAAACCCATAAACACTTGAGTGATGAGCGAAACAGTTTCCTTGTGAGGTTCTTCCAAAGTTTACTAATTTTCTAACTTGATTTGGATTGTTTGTGCTTGTGGAGATTTCATACTTGGATTGTGACGAATCTTGCGAGACATTGCACACTTTGATTACTTGAACTTGAGATTTATTCTTTTCTTTTGACTGAGGACAATCAAATATTCAAGTTTGGGGGATTGATGAGTTCATATTTTCACTCATTATTGGTTTGATTTATCATTGTTTTTAATTGAATTTTCATTTATTTTAGTTAATCTTATTGCATGAGTCCCACTAGGAGGGTATTGCGCTTGTAGTGGTGTATTTTTGCAGGTCTGAGGTCGAATTCACCGAAAATCCGTACCGAAAGTTGTGGATGTTCAACGAAACAGAAACTACTTCTTCCACACTTGTAATTTGAGCTAATGGAGCATTTCAATCGAAAGAACTTTGAATTATCTTTCCAATTCAACTGGAATCGGGTCAATTAGAGTTCGGGAGCAAAAGTTATGGCCAAAACCGTGAGAACGCACATAATCGATCAACGCAGCCAGAGACCGGTCGACATGGAAGCGCGTCGATCGACGCAGTCCCGTGTCGATTGACGCGAATAATTTTGACGAGTTTTTGGAAGGTTTTCACGAATCTTGGGCAAGATTTGGTCAAGATTGAAGAGATATATCATACTGGAAGCCCTAAAGACTCAAGATTAAAGATATATTCATTATAGGACATGGAGAGATAGATATGCATCAAATCTAATCCTATCTCCAATAGAATCCAACCTTCTAAAGTCTAAATAAACACTATAAATACCCCTCTAGTTTCGACCATTCAGTATGTTTTTGTGTGCTTTCTTTTATATTTTTCGTTTATGTTTTCTTCTTCTCAATTTCCTACGCCTTTTGAATTATAGTTTTATTTTAATGCAAGTTTATTTTCCTTTAATTATGTCTTTTTCTTTAATTACGTCTAGCTAAATTCCTAGCAGGTTCTAGGGTTGAATATTATTGTGGATGCATGTTTAGGATTAATTAATTAGGTTCATGATTCTTGTGTTTATTTTATTATTCTAGATTAATGTAATGACCGAGAGGTGACGATTAATTTAGATATCTAGCTATTGATAGAAGGATCGAGAGGTGAATATTGATAGTGAGCTTAGGAATGCATGATATACTTTATACTGTCCATTGAGATATAATAGACTATAGGAATTGAACTGATTTGCTTATGAGATTGACTGATTTGGTGTTCTTCATAGTCACTAATTAGTAATCTAGGTTATATTTGCCCGACCAAGGAAATATATCATATTTGCAGTATTCCACCTGTTAATTTAATTGGTTCTTACATGTTATTCATTATAAGATTTCTGCCCTAGGATCTGTGTTTTGCTTTATTCGATTTAAGTTTTATTTTATTTTCTCTGCCTAGTTTTATAAATCCAAACCTAATTTGTGAATTACTCAAACAAGTAATCTGAGACTATGCTTTAGTATATAAGACTATTTCGCGCATCTTTTCTCTATGGGTTCGACTACCTTAGGGTATTATAAATTTATTTGACCACTATCCTATAATTAATCTGTTAGAAATAGCAGTGATCAGTGCTCGACCCACTTCTTTGAACCATTTTCCTCGACCAACTCGAACTACTTCCTCGAGTTATATTGAGACTACTTCAACAATTCTCTCTTCTTAGACTTAATATCTCCTCGGCTTGGTATCTCCTCTTCAGCTTGACCGCAACAGTTTGATTAGTTCCAAACAATACTCAAACTTAGTACTAAGAGCTGGTTTCATAATCATATCAGCAGGATTATCGAGGGTATTGACCTTGTGCAGCTCGACCTCACCAGCTACTACCACATCTCTAATAAAATGGAGCTTCACATCGATGTGTTTCGTTCTCTCATGATGAACATCGTTCTTTTCCAACTGCAAAACATCTTGGTTATCAGGAAACCTTCATCTTGTCTTCATCAATCACTAGTTCATTCTTAAACCCGAGCAACCACAAACCTTCCATAATCACTTAGGTCAAGGTAATATACTCCGTCTCCGTCGAAGATAAAGCAAGTACCCTCTATAGAATAGCTCTTCAACTGATCACTGTTCTATACGTTGTGAATACAAACCTTGTCAAAGACATTCAGCATCCATACATCTTACATAATCCGGGTGTACAAACCCTTTGACTGGAAGTCTTGAGCTCGAACCATTATCCTCGAAAATCAGACTCTTCTCAATTGTTACTTGAACATTCCCGAGGAGCCAATTTAGAGCTACCCAATGCTCTTTCCTAGGTTTGGTTATAAACCTGCTAACTATGCTGAGAGCATACGCAAGATTCGGTCTCGTACAAATCATAGCATACATCAACAAATCAACAATGCTCACATAAGGAACACCTCTCATAAACCTACATTCCTCGTCATCAAGTTTCCCAGTAGCACTCAACTTGAAATGAGCTGCTAACGGGGTGAGCACAAGCTTTACATCCTTCATTCCTTGCTTCTCAAGAACCTCATCAAGTATTCTTCTTAAATTAAGTGAGTCTTATTCGAGCTCTGTCACGAGCTATCTCTATCCCTAGGATCATTCGAGCACAACTGAGATCCTTTATCTTGAACTCCTGACTCGAAGCATTCTTTAGTTCATCTATCCCTTGCTTATCTCGACTAGCTATTAGTACAGAAGTAGATAAATGCGAGTCTCCATATTTGCACCTCGAAAATATACTCATGGTCGTGTTTGCATCGAACAAAATCTTGCTAAATCATAAATTTGTCGAACTGTCTATTCCACTGCCTTGAAGACTACTTCAATCCATACAATAACTTCGTCAAAAGACACACTTTCTCCCCACCATGAACTTCTTCAAAGCCCTCGAGTTGTGTCATAAGAATCATCTCCTCCAGCTCTCCATACAAAAATGCCATCATCCTTAGACTCCAATTATCGTAACTGCTCTTTGTGAAAAAATATTAGAAACAAAATTGATTTATTTAAATGATATATTACTAAAAACAAAGGAAAAGAAAATTCTAGAAACTAGATGGATATTAAATGATGTAGAATGGTACGGAAAATAAAAGAATAATTTATTAAATAAAAAGAAATAAAATATGAGAAAATGATAGAAGAATCTAGTAAATATTTATTATGAATAATATCAAGGGTTCTAGAGATTTGTATTATAAGTATAAATATGGTTTAAAGAGTTGTAACATTTGAAGTGCAATTAAATTGGAGTTGTGAAATAGAGGTTTATTCCTCCAGTCTCTCTCTCTCTCAAAATATATGCACATACATCAACTACACTCACCACTATATTATAACCTCTCAATTTGTTATTCATATTTTTCAAACATAATTTTACTATTATTTTCCAACAAAACATTTATCAACCAAAAGAAGTTATCGCCATAACCTTGAAAATATTAAAAGAAGATAGCATTTGAAGAATTATATGAAGAAATCTAAGAACTTAAGAAATCAAAATATTTTTTCATAGTAAACATAATTCATGGTGTTTTTAGGATTAAAAATGTGAAGTGGCTAATCAATGTTTAGGATTCGTAAAACAATATCACAGAGTGCAAAATTCGATATAGCAACATGCTGAAGCATGAACATGAATATTATTGTTTGGATTATTCACTTTTGGTTTCTGAATTTTTTTTAAAAGTTTAGAACTAATATTGTCACAAGGCTATTCTTAAAAATAAAAGATGTTGTCATGAGGATTATGCTCTCACCTCAAATGGGGGGATAACTCCATCTTCGCGCATGATCTTATCTCAAGGATTAGATCCAGTTAGCCATGAAGACCTTCAATATGATGATCTTCAATAAATTCTTTTAGATGTCTAGATAGTATCGATGCATGATCTTCATTAATATGATCAGTGCTAGCTAGTTTTAGTGTCAAATCCTTCAAGTAGAGAGAGCTAATGGACTTCATAGCAAGGTATTCATATATTATATTTGATAAAATTGCAAATCTAGAACAACACAAGCCAAAAGATAGAGAAGTTTCAGTAACAAGAGTTTGATACCAACATACCATCACTAATTAAAAATATGAGATAAGAAGAATTCATTTTTTTATTCCATCAACATATTGCATTGCACCACATAAGGTAGTAACAATATATTATGTTTAAATTATATCATTACCTTATTAACAACTTTGCATTTTACCTCTTAAAGACAAACGAATCATTATAGATTTTTGTTAGCAAATCATAACTAGTGCAAGGACACGTGCAACAACATTTGGAAGTTGTCATCTCCAAACTACATGGTAGTTGTCCTCTCCAAACTACAAGGTAGAACACTTTGAAAACTTGACAGAATTCGTTGGAGAGAATTTTGAAGTGTGGGACTCCTCCATATTCTTCACTCTTCAGTTATCAAAATTATTCTACTCTCATGCCTCTATTTATAGAAAACTTTGACAAACTTAGGGCTTACATATCAAAATTTGATTGGTTGGTTGAGTTGTGATTCTATGCATTACATATTTGATGAGCTCGCATATGTCATCATCTTATTGGATACAAATCAAATTTCATTTATTTATTTATTTTAATTTAGGAAATCAATTGAAATAATCTTCAAATATAAATAAATATATATTTAATTATAAAAATCCACATGTCACAATTTGATTGGTTGCATAGTTTTTTGTGTATACAAATTGCTCCCTTGAAACTTGTTCTTGAACGACTTGACTCGGAGGAAATGAGTCTCAATCATTTTGATAGTTTATACTCGTATGATAGAGTTATTAAATTTTATTTTTAGATAGTTTATACTCGTATCATGGAGTTCTTGAAATTCATTAGTAGATATTTTATAGTCATATCAAAGAGTTCTTGAATTTGACTTATACCCGTATCATTGAGTTCTTGCATTTGATTTATAGATAGTTTGAACTCATATCAAGAAGTTAGTGTATTTGATTTGAATTTGTCGGACTATTTATGCGATCCGGTTTGGTTTGCATCGGAGCACAGTTCCTCTTCTTCCATTTTAATGTGTTGTTGTCCAAAAGATAAGCCACTCCGTCTCATTATGGCACAACAGTACTTAATTGTTTTTCCAACCTAACAAAATTTTATTTTATTTTATTTTTTGTTCTTTTTCAACCCATCAAAAATACCATGAAAATTTATTAAGGAAAGCCCAGTATAATTAGATCTTTCGGCGCATTCCCTTTCTTTCTTCATCAATTTCAGTTTGGGCCCGACACATTATTCTTCGCAACCCAACAACTAACTTATGGAAACTTTTCAGCCCATCAAGAATTAATTCTAGAGTTTATATTAGTTGATTAAACAGCATCTTACAAAATTATTTGTAGTCCATCAACAATCATTCTGAAGAGGACTATCACAATTCATAATGAATGTGACACCCATGCATGTGCTAGCAATTAATCAAACTAGTTTTCTGCCTGCGCGATGCGCAGGTGTAGATATTTTTATTAATAATTTTTTTATAAATTATATATAACACTGATATTGAAACTCAATTTATCTTACATCAAAATTTAAATTTGTCAGTCAAATTAAATATTATGCTTCAAATTACTCAATTAATAATTGGTTTATATTTTTCTTTCTTATTCCTCTCTGTAAGCACTTCACCATATTGGTAGATTTACTTAGAAGTTTGGGTGACTTCAATCCCTAAATAAATTTTTTAATTTAATAATAGAATGATATATTTTTTTTTTATGAAATAACTAATTTTACCGGCAAATAATTAATAAAAAGGGAGTTGGGAATGAATAAGAAGAGAGTGTGAGGAGGTTGAGATTTGAAAATTAAGAGGAGTAAAAAATTATTTTTATTATATGTTAAATTTTTTAATTTATACATAGTATTGAAATTAATGTTAGTGTATGAACTTTGTATATATTTCATTATTATTATGAGCATCAATTTTTACTTAAATATGTGTTATTTTTGTTACGTAAAAACTCAATGAAATCCCTTGATAAATGTTTATGGATTTGCCACTACTTCACCACCACCTATTCTGGTCTTTTCTATATATACACAAATACTTGCATTATAAATAAAGAAACAAAAAAGTGTATAATGATGCTACAAATAGTGTTTTGTTGTCTATATATATACTGATAAAATATAATTGAAATTGTATCATATCTGCATGCGGTATCTCCATATCTCCATGCAATCTCCATATCTCTATGCAATATTCTCTCTTATTTTGTTGATTTTTGTTTCTTAATAAACATTATTTTCTGAATAAAATAATATAAATCTTATCATGATATCAACCTAACATCAGTCTTCTCTCCAAAAACCCTACTTCTCTCTTTATCTTCTTCCAACAACCGATGCCGCCTCATTTGTCCGATCATGGCCAAAGATGCTGAACCTCTATGCTTCTCTACGCTCATTCATTTGATCATGATCAACTTTCTTCTGTGAACTATCTTTTATGAAAAACGCAGATCACCACTCTTCTCTCCAACCAAAACCTATTTGGTTACATAGACGACACACCAAACCTATTCCCTCTAATACACCTCCGTCCATTGGTGGCACCCCCGTAGTCAACCGCGCTATGAAATCAAGCGCGCAAAAGATCAGTGACTCCTTAGTCTATTTCTCTCATCTCTAACAGAGGAGTCCATGGCAGAAATACTCGGTTGCACCACCTTGCACACGGTATGGCTCGCTCTTGAGGCCGCTTATAGTCATGGCTCAAATCTCGCAAGCTATGCCTTAAAGACGACCTCCAAACTACGAAGAGAGGGACTCGATCTGCGGCTGAATATGGGCAAAACTTCTAGTCCTTATGTTATCAATTAGCAGCTATTGGATGCCCTGTTAATGATACGAATAAGGCTCATTGGATCCTTCGAGGTTTTGGTTCGTTCTTTTCCAACTTTTCTGCTACTCAGATGACGCTCATTTATCTTCATAACTTCTGCAATGTCCTATCTAAAGCTGAGAGCTTTGTGCTATTTCAAAAGTCCACTAACACATCAAGATCTTCACTTGTTTCCTTCTACAAGCAGCATAAACCTTCAGGTCAGTGTCCACCTTCCTCTAGAAATTCTAATTCTTCTCGTGGTCATGACAGTGGTTCATGTTACTCCAACTCTCACGGTCATGGCCGCAATTCAAAATATCGACCACCTCCCTGCCAAATTTGTCGGCATGAAGGTCACTATGCCAATTCGTGTTCGGAAAGGGATTCTTTGCAGTCATCTCCAGCAGTTGCACACTATGACACTACGACACATTCTCCACTGGTTGCTCTCTCTCTCCCTGAAACATTTATATATAATAAATATTTGGGAAAATATCACAATTTATCCCAAACTTTCATCGAGTTCCCAAATCTATCCCCAACTTTTGAATATAACAATTTAAGGCCTAAACTTTGAAAATCTTCCCATCGATCAAAATTCCAATATCGGATGTCCTACGTGGACAAATAATTTTCCATATGTTATCGTAAAATATTAATTAAAAAAATCAAAGTAGTTTATCTCTATTTTAAAAATAAATAGGGATAAATAATTTTTAAACCTGATAAATTAAACGTACATATAATTAAATTACTTCTAATATTTATATTAATATTGTTCCATTAATATTGGAATTGAAATGATATAACATTAATAGTAATTTAATTCTTATATTAATTTTTACTTAAATAAATGCTTAAATGAATAAAATAATTCAATTAAAATATGAGAGATACATGAAAATATATGATTTTATACTTATACGAGAATTAATTTTAGAATTTAAAACTTCTATTATTTATATTAATCTTGCCTTATTAATATTAGAATTAAATTAGCATAAATATAGAATTAATTTAATTGTATATGCTGTAATTAATGTGATTTAGAAGAAGTAAGAAAATGTTTTAATTTTTAATAAATTATTTAATACCTATTAATTGTAATAATAATGATAAACTACATGGATTTTTTTAAATTAGTATTTTTTGATGACATGAAATATTATTTGTCCATGTAGAATTTTGATCTATGGGAAGATTTTCAAAGTTGAGGTCTTAAATTGTTATATTCAAAAGTTGGGGATAGATTTGGGAAGTTGATGAAAGTTTGGGATAGATTTAAATATTTTCCCTAAATATTTTGTAACATCAATTTATATTTTTTAAGAAAAAACTTGACAAATGAGCTGATGTTAAGTAAACAAATTATATATAAAATTTTAAAGAATTAATGCACAATTGCTCTCTATCAAATTAGACACTATCAAATTTTTTATACATTATTAATGAAATTAATTATATAATAAACATAAATAAAAATTATAAATATTTAAGTATTAATGAAATAGATATATAATCATATTAATTGTATACTTACTATATTTATTATATACAATTATTTTAGTAAGGATTTTTTGGGGGAAATCTTTTTGTCACGCCCCCATTTTGCTTCCCCGGCTTAGGAGAGCGCGATGGTTTATCTCTTGAGGTTTTCTCACCAAATAATATAATTACGAACAAGATTAGACGAAAGCTAACATTCATAAGATGGTAATAAGGTTAAGTTCTTACAAAAGAATGATCATCCAGTAGAATTCAAAAGCAACACGGTAAGTTTTATACAAAACAAGGGGAAGTTTGGTTTTCAGAGGTTCAATGCAGCGAAGATTTACGTAGTGGAGATATGTATGGAGATACATATCTCAGGATCAAGCTCTGGTTTGGACTGCTCACACATTTCTCCTACCACCTCCACTGCTCCAAGCCTTAACCTACATGTTTTAGAAATAACATGCAGGGGCTGAGTACACCGTGTACCCAGTGAACACATCCCCGAAAACTTACAAATATAGATTGTTATGCCATCGCACAGATAAGACATGAGGTTTTATTTGAAATTAACTCATGTTTATCAAAACAGTTTTCAATCATGTGTCTTGCAAGACAAAATACACTCACATGTGGTCGCTATCTGTTTTAACAAGTGTGACTTGGAAGCAGGCCTACTTCTAAGTCATGATGTACAGCTGGGAATGACATAATCCACTCAACCACTGTCATCAAAGTGCACTGATCTCGGAATGCCCATCGAGACCCGATCGACATTACCCACCTTATCCCCCTGAGTGTCAACCCGCGGTTGATCCACTCCACAATTAACAGACTGGGGCAATGGGCCACCAGTATGACATACCAGAGTTTTAACTCATGGCACTGCGGCGCAAGAGCAATGACCTTCTTGGGCTCGCAATCAGTCAAAAACCGCTCAAGGTTTAAAACCTTGGTGCATTTTACTGACGTATCTCTTCTCTCAGGCCAAGTACTTCTGGTTCAGAGATACAAATAGGATCCACAAAAACATTTTTGGCATAACAACAATTTTAAAACAAAACATTTTTCCATTCATTTGGTTTTTGAAAAGAAAACATTTTTCATGCTTTATATTTTTATATAATAAAAGCCCACATTATTTTCTTACGGATTTGGATTGCGCGGCGGCTGCTCAAAAGCAAAACCCTGCTCAACGCGTTCTCCTTGACATATTAATCACAAAACAAGGATAAGACACATATTCATAAACCACATAATCACAATACATCATAATTCAATTAAATCACCCTTCAATAAAAATCTGTCATACTCTTCCTAGAATCAATTTCATAATCAACCATAGTTCATAATAGGCTTATTATTTTCAATTAAGATTCCAATCCCTTCTATTAATCAAGAATCTCTACATTGCCTTATTTCATTTATGATTCACCAATTTATAGAACTTCAAATTCACAAGTAACAATTCTATATTTTAGCAAAACATTTCAACATGCTCACATAATCATACAATTAAGTTCATGCTCCTATCATTTCTTCTAGCTCTTCTATTAACCGAGTCATTATCAAGTTAATTGATAACATATTTTCATAATCATAAACAACATAATATCAAAACCATGTATCTCACTATATTTCACATTCAATTCATGCTAATAAACCTAACATAATATGCATGAAAGATACTAGGTTATAGCTTATGAAAAACGATCAAACAACGAGGAAAATCGACGGTTCGTGGAGAACCTGACTCAGCCGCGGTCGAGCCCTGACCGCGCCCAGAGAGCTGCTGCGAGCAGCCTCTGGCGCGGTCCAGCCCTCGTCCCGTGCTTGAGCTTGCGAGGCATTGCACTACTCTTCTGCTTGAGCTTTTGATTCTTTCTTTTGTTGATTGAGGACAATCACGTGTTTAAGTTTGGGGGGTTTGATAAGCTCGTTTTTCTGCTCTCTTATCACATTGTTTTTCTTTTCTTTTATGCATTTTAGCTTGTTTTCTTGAATAAACTGAGCATGAGTATATATTAGAGGGTGTTATGCTTGTCATGGTAAGATTTCGCAAGTTTTAGGCCAAATCCAATGAAAACCCGTACCGAAAATAGCAGATGTTCAAAGAAACAGTCACGACTTCTTCCTCCGATGGAATCTGAGCTAATGGAGTACGTCATTTGAAAGATCTTTGAATTAGCTTTCCAACGCAACTAGAATCGGGTCAATCGGAGCTCGGGAGTGAAAGTTATGGCCAAAACCGTGAGACTGCGCAGAAGGGTCAAAAGTGGCGAAATTGGTCTCTGTTTCTACCGAGTTGAAGGCTATCTCGACCAGGGCAAGGGTACGGCTGGCAATTCGTGCGTGTTGGGTCGTTATCGTGTCGTGTCTTATCGTGTTTGAGCTTAACGGGTTCGTGTTGGCATCGTGTCTGAGCTTAACAGGTTCGTGTCATGTTCGTGCTCATCATTATCGTGCGTGTTCGTGTCGTGTTATCGTGTCGTATTAAATTTTTTTTGTCCCAAGTGTAAAACTGACAATTTTAGTAAGGTTAATTTTTATCGTGTTGGGTCGTTTTCGTGTCGTGTCATTATCGTGTTTGAGCTTAATGGGCTCGTGTCGTGTTCGTGTTTGAGCTTAACAGGTTCGTGTCGTGTTCGTGCTCGCTTTTATTGTGCGTGTTCGTGTCGTGTTATCGTGTCATGTAAGAAATTGCCAGCCCTAGGCAAGGGTTATCTCGGCCAGGGCGAGCTATTTTGGCGAGATTCTGCGAGATTTTCACATATTTTGGGCGAGAATTGCTTGGGATTCAAGTCACACATCAATTTGGAAGCAATGAAGACTCCAAAAGGGAAGTTTCAACCAAGAAAATCATTCCTTTTGAAGCCATCTATTCAAGAAGGAAATTCCTACCATCCAAGGCCTCAACCCTACTACTATATAAACTCTTGAATAGCTCAAAATTAGGGTTCTCATTCAGGGGTTCTTTTGGTTCTTGTTTTTGTTCCACCTTCTACACATTGTTCTATCTTTAATTTTCTGTTTTCACTTTAAGTTTTTGAGAATTCCTCTTCAGTTTTTGTTGAACCTTTATTGTTTTCAATGCAATCTTTACTTTTTCCTGCAATGTTTACTTTCAATATGTTAGGCTAGAACCCTAACAGGTTCTAGGGTTTCTCCATCTGTGATGCATGTTTTGATTCAATAATTCAAACCCTTTTAACTGGTTTAAATTCTATGTTTTATTTTAAATCTATTCTCATCAAAGGATCGAAAGATGAAGATTGAGGTAGGTTTCAGTTATTAATCGAAGGACCGAGAGGTGAAGGTTGGTAATAGGAAGTTAGGGTTTAATACTTTTGATTTTCTGTCCGACCAAGAAGAATTCAATCGTAGGAAAAATCTAATCTTTATTGAAAATTAATTAACTTTGTGTGTTTGAGACCGAGAGGAGATAACCACTAGTTAGTAATTTAGGATTTAATTGCCCGACCAAGGAATTAGTTCCACATTAATAGATTTTCCACCAAAAATATATTTTCTGGGTTTGAATATTTGTTTCTTGCATGTTGATCAGATTGGTAGATTTCACTAGAATCTGTGCTTTTTAATATTTGATTTTATCCCTTTATTATTTGTTTTGAAACCCAAAACCCTCAAAGTTTGATTTGCCCAAACAAAAGTTTTGAAAACAATATTCAGTACATGATTCTCCTTCGTTGCACTATCTCTGTGGGATCGACCAGCCCTTGGGTTGTTTATAAATTTATTTGCCCTTTGCTATAATTTGTATGCAGATTTAGCATCGATCAAATTGGCGCCATTGCCGGGGATAGTCAGACGGCGATTCATTACTGGATTATTTGAAGAACTTCTGGATTGGTTTGTATTTTCTTAATTTTTATTAATTTTCGAGTCTTGTGTTGATTTTTATTTGTTTTTGGAGTCAGTTCTGTTTCTTTCGTGTGCGTGTGTGTTTGTGTTGTGTCTGTTTCGGCCGAGGTGAGTCCCACCCCGGCCGAGACGAATTTTCCATCCCGGTCGAGACAGCATCTGCCACGGCCGGGACAGCCTGATTTTTCCTTGTTTCCTGCGCAGGTGCATGAAGACACGACACAAAGGGAAGACACTCGAACCCTTTATACCTGAGATTGAAGCAGCCTGCAGAAACAACAGAAAGAGAGGAAAAAGGTTGAACTTTGAGATTGAAGCAAATCAAGAAGCCCCGCTTCAGAACATGACACCGGAGGAACAGAGACAGTTTGTTAATGATGTGCAACAATTGAGGGCGCAACTTCTTGCAGCCCAAGCCATCCAGGCGGAGCAAGCCGCAAGATTGGCAGAACTGAATGAAAGACAGGTGGTGGTGCCACAGAGGTCCATCTTGGACCGATTCTTACCACATCAGGAAGAGGCTGGATTCAGGGTTGGCATCAACGCCAACAACTTTGAGCTGCGCACAAGGCTGATTCAGATGGTGCAGCAGAACTAGTTTGGGGGGAGAGCCGTTGAAGATCCATACGCCCACCTCAATCTGTTCATCGAGGTGTGCGACACTGTGAAGCAGAATGGAGTCCCCCAGGATGTCATCCAGATGAGACTCTTCGCATTCTCACTCAGAGACGAGGCGAGGTCTTGGTATGCTGGGCTTGACAAAAGCCAAATTGGGACATGGGAGGAGCTTCAAGCAGAATTCCTCACCAACTACTTCCCACCGAGCTTGTTGTTGAAGAGGAAAGCGGCCATCACTACATTCAAGCAGTTGTATGATGAATCTTTACATGAAGCCTGGAAGAGGTACAAGGAGCTCCTGCGACTTTGCCCTGGACATGGAATCGATCTCGAGATGCAGGTTTGCCATTTCTATGAGGTTCTGAACCCACACATGAAGGAGATGGCGGATGCATCTGCTGGCGGGATCCTGATGAAGATGAGTGGTGCAGAGAGCATGAGGCTGTTGGCAGACATGGCCCTGAACAGCCACCAGTGGCCGACTGAGAGACAGATGCCAGTCAAAGAAGTAGAGACAAAGCCGGAGTTTGATGTGGTTGCAGAGGTGAAGAAGCTCCGAGAGGAAATTGAGAAGTTGGGAACTGCTAAGGTTGCTGCTGTTACTACTGAGCCAAGCATGGCAATGGTTCCGGTGGAGGCTCAACCGGGGTGCAGCAGTTCATCTGGAGCTGCGAATTCGGAGGTGAACTACATTGGCGGTGGTTATCACAATAACTACCGAGGTAATCAGGGGTATCACTACAACCATGGGCGATCTCACCCTGGTTTTTCTTATGCTAACCCCACTGCTACAGAACACCCTCCACCTGGTTTTGATGTAGGTACAGGAGGTGAGATTGTGGAGAGAAAGAAGTATGTGCTGGAAGAGACACTTGAAAAATTCATAAAGAGCTCAGACAACAGATTCGGCAAGGTGGAGAATGAAGTAAAAGGGATGACCAATCATATGCAGTTGATGACAAAGTACTTGCAGATGATTGACACCCAACTGAGTCAGATAGCCACTACCTTGGGCACTCAGCACAAGCCGGGGCAACTTCCGAGCATGACGGAAAAAAATCCAGCAAAGGAAAAGTCAGTCAATGCCATCTCGCTTCGATCTGGAAGGAGATATGAAGGCCCAAGCAACCAGGAAGGAGGATTGAGAGAAACAGAGGAGGAAAATCCCGTGGAAGACCTCTCTGTTTCGACCGAGATGGAGTCCATCCCGGTCGAGGCAGAGAGAAGCAGGACGACCGAGGCAGAGGCCAACCCGGCCGAGACAGAGGAGTCCAGCCCAGCCGAGACAAGCACGACAGGGCTGGGGCAGAAACAAAGTAGGACGGCCGAGACGGAGGGATCCCGGTCGAAACAGAAGCCCAGACTGGGTGAGAAAGAGAAGGAGAAGGAAGAAAGAAGAGTTGATCCAGTTGCTCCTCTGCCTTTCCCGCAGAGATTTGCTAAGAAAAGGGAACATTCTAAATTCACTCAGTTTGTTGAAAATTTGAAAAAAGTGAACATTAACATACCTCTTGTTGAAGCTCTCAGGGAAATACCGGGATACATGAAGTTCCTAAGGAGGCTGATGAGCGAGAAGAAGCAGTTCATGGAGAACGAGACAATGAGGATTCATGAGGAATGCAGCCTACTCCTACAGAAGCAGATCCCGATCAAGAGGTCTGACCCAGGATGCTTCTCGATACCTATTGAGATAGGAGGGAAAGAATTCCAGAATATGCTGTGTGATACCGGGGCGAGCATCAACCTGATGCCCTGGTCCATTTACAAGAAGCTGGAAATTGGAGAGATGAGAGCTACTACGATTACACTCCAGATGGCGGATCGATCTGTGTCCAAGCCCAAAGGTATCGTAGAAGATGTTCTTATTCGTGTTGGTCACCTTATTTTCCCTGCAGATTTCATTGTCCTTGAGATGAAAGAAGATGCCAACACTCCGATGATCCTGGGAAGAGAGTTCCTCGACACAGCTGGTGTCCTAATCGACTGCATGAAGGGAGAGATCACCTTGAGGGGGAATGAAGAATCTATCACTTTCTGCATAGACAAGAACAAGAGGAAAGGGGAGTGCAACCAGTTCACTGCTGCTGAAGAAGAAGAAGAAGAACGTGATGAGACACCGGAGGAAGAGGAAGAAGCAATCCGATGGGAACGAGGAAACAGAGCGGTGAAATCGGCAATTAAGCTGCCTCCTTCCGACTATACCACCGTTATTTAAAACTGAAAAGTCTTCATGATTGACTCAAGGGGTCGACGAGTCTGGACTCGACCGCCTTGGTGAGCTGAGCTGAGTCGAGCCACGACGGTAAGTAAGGCACTGAATGGGAGGTAACCATTGGGTTTTTCGGTTTTTCTTTGATTATTTTTGAGTTATTTTTATTTTGTTACTTTCACTTTTTCTGTCTGTTGAAAAAAAAAAACGTTTTGAGGTCTGTTTCGACCGAGGCAGAGGCTGCCACGGTCGAGACAGAGGTCCGAGACGTGGGATACTTCGACCAGAAGGAGGTCGATAAGAAGGCTCCATCCCGGCCGAGACATAGTTCACCACGACCGAGATGGAGTGCCAGCAGACACAAATCCACGCCGGTCAGAGGTTTGAAGAAAGATGATAAAAAGTTGGTGTCTGAGGCCAACAATTGAGGTACAGTTTCAATTTCTAGATCTGATCTCCAAACTTATTCTCTCTGCTTTTCGAATAAGTTTGGGGGGATGAAGATTTAGGGTGTTGAAACTACATTCTATCTTTTTATATGTTTTTTCTTATTTTTTGCATTAGAAGTTTGTTTGAATAAAGCAATTGTGGGAGTTGAGCATGATAACCCTAACAAGATTGCAAGATTAGAATTGATTGACTTTAGTTTGCGTTGATTGTGATAGTGGTCGAGTATGCCCATGAATATGAATACCACATGATTACTTGTTTTGATACTTTCGTTGGCATGCTGTTTAATGATGATTTGATGTTTACTGTGGAAGAAAAATTGTCCTAAGTGTGAGTTTTTGAGCCTAAACTTCGATTGTGAGTGTGTTTGCAATTTTGAGTTTCTCTAGAACTTGCTCTATTTCTTTTTCAAGACTGCTAGTGTGCACAGGTTTAGGAAGTGATTTTAGGCCATCTTTGTTTAGCCTATTTTCCCATACACTGTCCTAATTAAATGTTATCCCTAGTCAGCCCTTTTGAGCCTATGATATTTTCTTTCTTTGTCTATGAGTTGGAAATGAATAGGGGAATCAACTCTTGTCTATGAGAGTGGGTTGGGATTTGTTTGAGAAAGGATAAGATATTATTAGAGTGGTAAAAGCAAAAGATAAGGTTGGGCTCTAGAAAAAAAGGAAGAAAAAAAAATATAAGAAAATAAAATAAAAATAAAATAGTTGTTGTGTTTAATCCTTATAAGCTCAAATGTATAATCAAAATTGTTTAGAGCATAAAAGGATATGTGTGAAAAAGAAAAAAAAAGAGAGAAAAGAAATAAAAGAGCCATGGGTTGTGTTGAATATTATAGGAGATGGGTGGATATCAATAGATAGTGCTTGGATTTGTTGAGAGTCGCAAACTCAATTGATTTTAGTCACTTGGCCATATATTTCTCTACCCTTCACAAAAGCCTACATTACAACCTTGAATAAAGTCCTTTCTGATCTTAGACTTGTGTGCACATATTTGCAGTGGAGATTGAGATTATTTGCAAGCCTATGGTAGAACTTGATTTGCATGACTTTTGTGTGATCTCATAATTATCCTAAACACTTGAGTGAATGATCGAAATACTTCTCATGTGAGTCTTCCACATTTTACAGATTTTCTGATTCTTTCAAAAGTGTTGATGTCTCGTGGATTTACGAGTTTGAATGTGATGAATCTTGTGAGGCATTGCACTACTCTTCTGCTTGAGCTTTTGATTCTTTCTTTTGTTGATTGAGGACAATCAAGTGTTTAAGTTTGGGGGGTTTGATAAGCTCGTTTTTCTGCTCTCTTATCACATTGCTTTTCTTTTCTTTTATGTATTTTAGTTTGTTTTCTTGAATAAACTGAGCATGAGTATATATTAGAGGGTGTAATGCTTGTCATGGTAAGATTTCGCAGGTTTTAGGCCAAATCCAATGGAAACCCGTACCGAAAACAGCAGATGTTCAAAGAAACAGTCACGACTTCTTCCTCCGATGGAATCTGAGCTAATGGAGCACGTAATTTGAAAGATCTTTGAATTAGCTTTCCAACGCAACTGGAATCGGGTCAATCGGAGCTCGGGAATGAAAGTTATGGCCAAAACCGTGAGACTGCGCAGAAGGGTCGAAAGTGGCGAAATTGGTCTCTGTTTCGACCGAGTTGAAGGCTATCTCGACCGGGGCAAGGGTTATCTCGGCCAGGGCGAGCTGTTTTGGCGAGATTCTACGAGATTTTCACATATTTTGGGCGAGAATTGCTTGGGATTCAAGTCACACATCAATTTGGAAGCAATGAAGACTCCAAAAGGGAAGTTTCAACCAAGAAAATCATTCTTTTTTAAGCCATCAATTCAAGAAGGAAATTCCTACCATCCAAGGCCTCAACCCTACTACTATATAAACTCTTGAATAGCTCAAAATTAGGGTTCTCATTCAAGGGTTCTTTTGGTTCTTGTTTTTGTTCCACCTTCTACACATTGTTCTATCTTTAATTTTCTGTTTTCACTTTAAGTTTTTTAGAATTCTTCTTTAGGTTTTGTTGAAACCTTTATTATTTTCAATGCAATCTTTACTTTTTCCTGCAATGTTTACTTTCAATATGTTAGGCTAGAACCCTAACAGGTTCTAGGGTTTCTCCATCTGTAATGCATGTTTTGATTCAATAATTCAAACCCTTTTAACTGGTTTAAATCCTATGTTTTATTTTAAATCTATTCTCATCAAAGGATCGAGAGATGAAGATTGAGGTAGGTTTCAGTTATTAATCGAAGAACCGAGAGGTGAAGGTTGGTAATAGGAAGTTAGGGTTTAATACTTTTGATTTTCTGTCCGACCAAGAAGAATTCAATCGTAGGAAAAATCTAATCTTTATTGAAATTAATTAACTTTGTGTGTTTGAGATCGAGAGGAGATAACCACTAGTTAGTAATTTAGGATTTAATTGCCCGACCAAGGAATTAATTCCACATTAATAGATTTTCCACCAAAAATATCTTTTCTGGGTTTGAATATTTGTTTCTTGCATGTTGATCAGATTGGTAGATTTTCCTAGAATCTGTGCTTTTTAATATTTATTTTTATCCCTTTAAATTATTTGTTTTGAAACCCAAAACCCTCAAAGTTTGATTTGCCAAACAAAAGTTTTGAAAACAATATTCAGTACATGATTCTCCTTCGTTGCACTATCTCTGTGGGATCGACCAACCCTTGGGTTGTTTATAAATTTATTTGCCCTTTGCTATAATTTGTATGCAGATTTAGCATCGATCAAACCTCACACTCCTATTAAGTCCCTATAACAATTAAACAACAACAAACCAAAGGATTTCTAAGATTTAAGATCAATTCAACTAAAAAATCAACAATCTACACTTCTCTGCCACTGTTTTGTAAATAGCCCATAACTCGGTCATTTCTTACCCTAATTGAGCGAATGAGTAGTCCAAGAGTATCTACTCTTGAAGATCTACAATTTTGCTTCTCACGGAAACCTCAAATTCCGACGTATTTTGGCCGGAATCGGCGTCTGAAGTCTGTAGCGCTGCTTCTCTCTATTTTTGGTGTGAGAAAGGGTGAGAAAATGAATGTTTTCTCTTCTCTCCAGCTAAATGAGGGTGTAGGAGGTGTATAGACTAGCTAGTATGAGTCATTAGCTAGTTTAATATGATGCTAACAAGTGTCCATGCTTTAAATGATATATATTTTTTTTATAATTTCCATATTTTGAAGTGGAATATACAAACACTCCTCCTCATATACATAGGTGTATATATATTTATCTTGATATCTCCACTAAATAAATCATCCTCCTTGTGATTAAACTCTTGATAACTTTATTATAATTCTTGGGTTATTACACTTTTAGATTGGAGTTTTCCTTTTATTATATATAGATTGATTGATAAATTTACATTTATAAATTATTTATGCAATTCTTTTATTAAATTCTAATTATTATGTGATAAGTGTAATTCTTTCCTTAAGTATTTTAGGAAATCTCAATAAGGGGGAAATTTATTTTTAGGAGTTTTGCTTTTATATATAAATATAAATATAAATATATAATATTATAACTTAATTTTCTATTATTAAATCATCCTTGGCATTAATCACGTGAAAATAAATATAGATGCTACAATGAAGATACTAATTTATAGGATTTTAAAATCTGCTATCAAAGTTATAATTTATAGGTGTAAATATTCATAAATTAAAATTGAACTAATCGTGAATGAAGCATTCACAAAAAATCTATTAGCACTGATTTTAATAGAGCTGTAAATGAGTCAAACTGTTCTTGAGCTACTCGGATTTCGACTCGATAAAAGCTAGCTTGAGCTCGTTTATTAAACGAACCAAACTTGAGCATCATAGTATTCGACTCGTAAACTCGTGAGCCAAAATTAGTAAGAAATATAAAATAATTAATTTTATAAAAGTAATATCTTTCATGATTTAAGAGTAACAATAATGATAAGTCTCTAATAATGAGAAAATTTAGAATTTGAGGATGAATATGATATTACTTTAGAAATAAATAACCTTTTCTTTGAAAATAATTATGGATATTTTAAATATATTTCAAATTTAGAAAGTTCATTTAGGCTCGATTAGGGCTCGATAAAGTTCGTGAACTTCAAAATGTTCGACAAAAAAGCTCGAAGCTCGACTCGATACTAAACGAGTCAAACTTGAGCACGACACTACTCGGTTCGATTACACAATGATTTATATTTCTCTTGATGTGTAGTAATCAATTTATATTCTATAAATTACGTTTCTTGTCAATTTCATAGCATATTTACTAAATTAACAATAAAAATGTGGTTTAAGAATAATTTGCATATTTGTATTAGGTATCATATTTTTCTTTTTGTTCAAGTGTTAATTCTTTGTTGCCATAAATATTTGTAATAATTCTAAGAAAACTTTCAAAATTGCAATTTAGTGAATGAACTGAAATATTATTGTTAGGGTATTTTTTATTTGTGTAAATTTGATAAAATATTACGATCCATTTTTTCTCACTTCGTCTTCTTCATTGGAAATGGTAAAAATGGTTTTTGATATTAAAAATGGATAATATATAGAGAATTAAAAACAAATTGAAAATATGAGTGTAATTTTAATTATATATCATCAATTCAATTCCATTAACAACCCAACATAAAAATTTACAAACTCAAAAGGCAGGAATTCACACAACCAATATAAATTTAAAAATAATGACATTGTATTAAAGAGAAAAATAACCGTAGAATTGATGATAAATTGAGAATTAATGGAGAGTTAATTAGTGAATGAAAAATATACTTATTTAGTTATACTAATTATCATAATTTTAAAATACTATACTGTACATATTTAATTTTTCTTATTATTTTCCAGAATTTTTTCCTAATTACTTTAGGTAATATTCTTTAGGAGAAAGAATTGCGAGGATTTATTTGAGTATATATAATCTTAACATTAAACATATTATATTTTTAAAGTAGGAAAACAAAGTTTTTATAATTATTTTATGTAAATATAAATAAAAAATATAATTATACAAACATATATACTTACAATTAATTAGTATAATTAGTAATTATTTATAATTAGAAATATTAAGTATGAGTATATTCCAATAAAGTAATT
>JAPKLW010001895.1:7301-39732 GCA_026898455.1 Plectranthus barbatus | reverse complement strand
AGTAATTAGTAAAAATAATATATATTTACCATATTTAATGATACTTATCTAATATTTGGGAGAAATCTCTTTGAAGAGAGGTATTGCTTTTAGGTATATATAGATTAGGAGTCAATGGCCATTAATAAATGTAAAATGAATTGGTTTAAGTAATCAACCATTTTTTGAAATATTTATTGCGAGAATCAAGTTGAGCAAATATGAAAAATTTATAGAGGCAATACAATTGATCACCAGCCAAAACCACTCAGTTGAAATCAAGTGAGTCTTTGCAGAGTTCATTAATTAGAGATTGGCTCTAAGGGTGTGCATAAGTCACACATTGACTCAAGAGAATTCAAAAAAAAATCGACTGAGTTTAAGTTTCATGATACTATATTAGTATTGATACTCGTAATATTTATTTATAAGTTGGGCGTTAAATGGTTAATTTGAATAAAAAAAATAAGAGAGAGGGAGATCAAATCCTCTATTCTATAATGGTGGTTCATTTGGTATTCAATTGTCTCCATTACTAGTTTTAATCAATATTTTTATGAACACACATTATAGTTATAAGTTAATCAATTTTAATAATTAAATTTTAGTTTAAAACTGAAAAAATAATTACTAAAAAAATAGTATATACCTTAATTGTATGGGATGAGTTTAATTCAAGTTATAATAAATTAAAATTATAAAAAATATTAAAAAAATTTAAATTTTTTTAATAATAATACACGACAAAAAGCAAGAAAAGTTGTATTTTACACATGAGAGAATCCGCTTCAATTCTTTAGCCGTTTGGTGTGGTTGACCTAAAAATATTCCATTTCATCACCAAATGAAAATCAGAAATCTGTTTTAGAAACTCTTTGTAATTGAATTTGTTAAGGAAATTAAAAGGATTCAGATATCGGAGAGGGATGGCGGCTTATGCTGCAGTCATCTGTCTCAAGAATACAATCGAGGGTATTCTAGAATCTTCTCGCGTATGGCTTGATCTCCAATCTGCAGAAATCATACTACTGGTATACGAGAAGCTGCCGCCCTTGCAAGATACTTTGGAAAGATTGGATGGCACCAGATTAAACAAGAGCAGGACGAAGATTAATGCTTTGGATGGACGAATCAAAGATGCCATTTGGAGATTTGAGGATTTACTCGAACACCACTTAACAGATCACATCCTCTCACAGCTTCAAGAAGAAGAAGAAGATGAAGAGATATTCTACATAGATTTGCAGGGTCTTCAACCCGATGTTGAATCGTTTATCCGGGGGGTGGAGCGCTTGGAGGAGGAATACATTTATGAATTAGAGAATCTACCCGATAATGATGATGGTGAAGAAGAAGAAAGGATTGGTTTTGGTGGAAAGAAGTTGAAGATGCTTGGATCATATGATGATATTGAACATGTCAGAGATAGCCTTGCGGGAAGCCATAGCAATAACAAAATCACGATCCTTCACGGGATGGCGGGCATCGGAAAGACTACTATTGCCGAGGACATTTTTGAAGATCCACGAATCCAGAGCCATTTTGATCATCGTTTATGGGTCACAGTGGGGAGAAGATCTCGAAGCAGTGAATATTACGCACATGCCGTTCTAGCTCAACTGGATCCAAACTACGACAAAGGAGATGACATGGAAGTTGGTGAGTATTTGAAGGAAAGACTGGAGGGTCGGAAATGCCTCATGGTGTTTGATGATATGTGGGAGAGAGAGGTAATAGATTTAGTAGTGAGTTCTTTACCAGAAAATTGGAGTGGAAGTGGAACAATCCAAATCTTGGTTACAGCCAGAGATAGAAATGTAGTTAAAGGTGTACGTGGAATGTTGGTTTCCACTGCGGTGCCGTTCATGAATGATGAAGATAGCAAGGATCTACTTTGCAAGAAAGTGTTTGGGGAAATGTCTCCCCCTTTAAAACGTGAGAAAGCGGCCAAGAAAATCACCAACAAATGCGAGGGTCTTCCCCTTTTGATAGTTGCGGTGGCACACCATCTATCAAAAGGGGACATGACTGAAGAAGTCTGGAATAAGGTAGCTGAAGAAAGGAACTCAGTTTTCATGGATGCTGATAACTCCCTAAATGAGTTATTATTTTAGTGTTTTATAGATGTCTTTTATGTTCTTTCGAGTGTTTCTAACCTGTTTTAAGTTGTTATTGTGTTGTATTTACCTTTGTTTGCATTCTATGTCTTGTATAGTTGTGTTTTGCTGTTTTTAGTTGTTTTGCAAGGATAAAGAGTGACATTAACCAGGTTTTAAGCCAAATGAGTGAGAGTAATCTGTTGACTGTTATGCTAGAGCATTTGAGTGGCATTATTGGGAGCTGAGAGACTGCACCAGGGGGGATCACTTTGCTATCACAAAAGCAAAAGTGCTTTTCAGAGCTGTTTCTAGCTTTATAAGTGTTACTCAAATTTTGGAGACAACACTCAAGAGCAAAACAGGCAACACATCTTTTTTTGATAAAGTAGGGCAAAACAAAAGTAGATCTCAACCATTTTTCTTCTTGAACAAGCCACATTTTTTTTTTGGAGAGAGGAAATTTGAGAGGCTGCGCAGAGATGGAGGAAAGAGAAGAGCAGCAGTAGCTGGACACAGTGTTGCTGGTTTTCTTGTTTCTTGGTTTACGTTTTGAGCCAATACATTGAAGGATAGTTGGAACATGTTTAAGTTTTATTTTATTTTTAGTTTAAATATGAGCTAAGTCATTTTGCACTTGGGTTGTGGATTCTTGATTTCATCTTGAATATATGTTAATGGCTGATTTTGCTTGAATCTGAGTTTGTTTATGATTTTGAAATGATTATTCTCTTGAGCTCGGAAGTGGATAGAGAAATACCACCTATTGAGACTGGAATGAGATATAGGTTAAGGAAGTCATAAACAATTGTATTTCTTACATAGGCATATGAGGGGATACAACTTAACAAATAACCCAAATCTGAATTCTCTTCATTTGACTGTCATGGGAAGCATAGGAATATGATGCATGATAGGAAGGTGTAGATCAAGTAGAGTGGAAACTTGCTAGGCACTTTGTGTGGTTTTAAGACTCAGAGTTCATGCGAGACCTATGCTCTAGTATATAGAACAGTGAAAGATTGAAAATCTATAACTGAAGTGTGCTTCTATTCCTTTGTTTGCACGTGTTAGTGGTCATTTTTGATTAGTTTATGATTTGAAGGATTGTTAATCTTGTTCATTTTAGTTTGCTTTTCACTTTAGTTTATTGTACATTTAAATTTGAGTACCAAACCTATTTTGCAAGCAATATTGTGTGCACGGCTTGATTAAACACTCTGTAGGGTTCGATATCTGGTCTCCTAGACTATATTACTTGTCGATTGCGTATACTTGTGCATAGTTCTGTAGTAACATTGCAGCACAACAAATAGATGCATACAATGAAATCTTGAAGGTACTTTTCCCAAGCTATGAATACTTATCTCAATATTTAAAAATCTTGTTTCTCTATTTGGGAGTTTTCCCTCCCAACATTACCCCAGCCAAGCTCCTCAATATGCTGGTTTGTGAGGGGTGGTTCCTTGATGATTCACGGATACTCCACCCCCTTTGGAAAAGTCTGAAAAAGCTTGTCAGAAGATGTACCTTGTTAAGTACAACAAAATAAGCATATCTTGGTGTAAACCTTTCGAAAAGAGTTACCAGGCAGTGAAAAATTGTCGCCTTCATTCTTCGTGGTGGCGGCACTTATGCCAAGTAGAAGCTCCAAGGAACAAGTTTCATGTCTTAAATCATTGTGTGGATTGTGCAGAAGAAGTTATACTAGGGCGGTGTTGCTTGTCTCTTCACAATAACTTTTTATTTGAAATCAAAGATGTGTTTGATTTAGTGAAGTCCAATTCTGCATCTTCTATGCGCTCTTTTCTATTTTTTGGTCCTTACCAGAAATATCCAGTCCCAATAGACGTAGGTTACAAGCTACTGAGGGAGCTCAATGCTTTGAAACTACGTTTCTACACTTTCCCTACTGAGATTTTGGAATTAGTTCAACTACAATACCTTGCTCTAACTTGCAATGGAGATCTCCCATCTACTATATCCAAACTTTTCAACCTTCGGGTCTTGATCGTTCATCCACATATGAGCATTAGATGTTGTGGATCTCCACTGTACATACCTGTATAGATATGGTATATGAAGGAATTAATGCATATTGAAATATTAGGGAGGAACCTTCCATCTCCTCATCATGTTGCTTCATTGAAGAACCTCTCAACACTTATAGGTGTGAATGTTAGCACTTGTACTATTTTGGGACTCTTCAACAAAATCCCTAATATAATCATCCTAGGAGTTCAGATCGATGTGATGCATGATGATGACGACGATGGTGGAGAAAATCTTTTGAATTGCTTCCATCATATTTCAAGACTTGAAAAGTTGATGACGCTTAAATGTAGCATCATGAATGTTGATTTTGTTGGCCATCCATCTCCTGGTTTATTGACGTTCCCACTTGGACTGCGAAAGATGCATTTAAATGGGGTGGTTTTCCCGGGGAATACACGGATGCCATTGGATCATTGTCATATCTTCAAGTGTTGAAATTGCGATGCTATGCTTTTCGAGGTCCGAAGTGGGATGTCAAAAGACAACATTTTAGGCGACTTGAGTTTCTTTTAATTGAAGATTTTGACTTAGGGCAACGGACACCGGGACTTGGAAGCTTCCCGTATCTTGCCTACGTAGGCTTCAAATATTGCTACGATCTCCAAATGTTGTATTGGCTGCCTGGTCAGTATATAATTGGAAAGATAGAGTTGGTCGATTGCAGTCCTTCAGTTGTGAAGTTTTTCAGACAATTCTAGAATCCTCGTCTTCATGTTGCTGCCACTTCTTCTTTTTGAATCCCAAGCAGCTATCTAGGTTAGTACTACAACTCCCTTCTCTTTCATTTGAAAAAAACTTGATTTCTTTCCTGAGGATTTAGAAATGAATTAAGATGGTTATACATAGTTCATGGTTTCATTAATTTTATCAATTTTCATGCAGTAAAATTGAGCAGCAGTGGAGTCAATATTTGTAAAAATCGGTCTAGTTAGTGCCTAGGCACTAGGCCTCCCGCTAGCCACATCAAAAATCAATAATTCGGTGTTCTAAGTGGATTGCAATTAATAAACACTTAAATTACCTAGGCGCTATGAGCTGTCTAAGTACATGCCTAGCGACTAAGAGTTTTGTAATATATAAAATTGCGATTCCGGACTCAACTTAATATTTTCTATTTTCTGTTAATTGATTTGTTGGAAAAATATTTAAATTTGGGTAAGGTTGGAAATGTTTGCAACTCTTGAAACCTTGCATCTTGATTTATAAGTAGTTTGAATCTGATCTTACTTGAAATTGAGCTTATAAATGAAGTTTTTGTTTTCATTTATAGAGCATACCAACAAATTGATTTCTTCTCTTTCTAGCTCTCCTTTCTTTTGAGTTAATTTATTGTATTGTACTTTCTTTGATCAAGTTTGTCCAAAAGCGGCAATTTATTCATTGTATATTTAAGAAAACTGTCATTTTACACACCTCAAATTTTCTTCATTTAATATTTTGTCTTTAAAAAAATAGAAATATTTTGAGGTTAGAGTGTTGTTATTAATTTTGGCCATGACTTAATTTGCATTTATTATATTGATATTGATAGTTGTGTGAAATATTGCTCTTTTAGCTTCTAGTTTGTGTTCACCTATATTATTTTTGTCTAAATTTTAAATAAATTTTTTAGTTAATATCTTATGTTTCTTTCAATTATGTAATTCAATTTTAAGTCTGTTTTGAACAAGATATAAGAAAGTTTAACAAAACCATTTAATTTTGCATTTGGTTGGTGAGTTTGGGAAATAGATGTAATAATCATTCATGTATAAAAATATTGTTTATTGTAAGATTTTATAATATTTTTTACATTAAATTTCTGCAATAATATATTTGCAAAATCGTAAATAATATTCAGTTTAACTTATTACAAAAATTAATAATCGTGTATACATTTGAATTTTTTTAAAATCACGTCAACATTTTTTTCCTTCTTATTCAAACGTGAATAATCTCATTATTCACTTCAAATAAATCATGTTGAACCATGTTATTCACGTTAATTAATTTTTAAATTTTATTTCACGTTTTTAGTTTATTTTTTTCGATATTATTCATGTTTATACTTTTGCAAATTTTTTATTAAAATATTATATTTCAATATTCAATTCTTCTAATTTATTGGTTGATACTTATGTATTATTTTATTTTTGTATACTTTATAACTTATTGATTGATAAATTATATCTTATTATTGAACATATAATACCTTATTACTTGGTATATTATATTTTATCGAATACAATATTATATGTTATTCATTATTTTAGTTTTTGATAGATCAATTAATGTGAGTGCATAATACAATACATATGCATCAATCAGTAAAAAAATTTATCAAATAATTCACAATATATTGCGAATTTGAAAATTATAAAGGTTAAGCAAACAATATTAATGCATCAAGCAATAAAATATAATACATAAAAGATCAAGCAATAAACAAAAACATACGAATCAGTAAATTAAAATGAGTCAAACAATAAATATCGGTGTGTCAAACAATACAATAGAATGCATCAAACAACAAAAAAAAATTATTGTTGTGAATTAATTAGCGATTGTAAACACAACTAATAAACAAAAAATAAAGAACACACGAATTTATAGTAGTTCGAGCCTAAGTTCTACGTCCACTATTCAAGCCTCTATTCAAGCCTCGTTGGTGATGATTTTATTATGATGGAGAAAAAATAAAGTAATGAACTAATTACAATGATGGGGAGCAAGCATATTTATAAGGAGAGATTCCTAGATATATAAGCAATATAAATCTAGATATGGTAATGATATATCTAAAATCTAATCTATCTTAAATATATTAATTTATATAATATCTTTTTCATATCTACCCAACTCAAGATGCTCCTGGAGTTCTCTCGACCTACACATGCTCGACCCACTTCATTAAACCATTCTCCTCGACCCACTCGAACTACTTCCTCGAGTTATACTGAGACTACTTCAACAATTCTATCTTCTAAGACTCAATATCTCCTCAGCTTGGCATCTCCTCTTCAGCTTGACCTCAACAGTTTGATTAGTTCCAAATAGTACTCAAACTTAGTACTAGGAACTGGTTTCATAATCATATCAGCAGGATTATCGAGGGTATTGACCTTGTACAGCTCGACCTCACCAGCTGCTACCACATCTCTAATAAAATGGAACTTCACATTGATGTGCTTCGTTCTCTCATGATGAACATCGTTCTTTGCCAACTGCAAAGCACCTTGGTTATCAAGAAACCTTCATCTTGTCTTCATCAATCACTAGTTCATTCATAAACCCGAGCAACCACAGACCTTCCATAATCACTGAAGTCAAGGAAATATACTCCGCCTCCGTCGAAGATAAAACAACTACCCTCTATAGACTAGCTCTCCAACTGATCACTGTTCTATACGATGTGAATATAAATATTGTCAAATACTTCCAGTATCCATACATCTTAACCCTTCGACTGAAAATCTCGAGCTCGAACCATTATCCTCGAAAACCAGTCTCTTCTCAACTGTTACTTGAACATTCCTGAGGACCCACTTTAGAGCTACCCAAAGCTCTTTCCTAGGTTCGGCTATGAACCTGCTAACTATGTTGAGAGCATACGCAAGATTCGGTCTCGTACAGATCATAGCATATATCAACAAACCAACAAAGTCCTGTTTGCATTCAAAAATATACTCATGGTCGTGTTTGCATTGAAGAAAGTCCTGCTAAATCATAAATTTGTTGAACTGCCTATTCCACTGCCTCGAAGACTGCTTCAATCCATACAATAACTTTGTCAAAAGATACACTTTCTCCCCCACCACCAACTTCATCGAAGCCCTCGGGTTGTGTCATATGAATCCTCTCATCTAGCTCTCCATACAAAAATGCCATCATTCTCAGACTCCAATTATCGTAACTGCTCTTTGTGAAAAAATATTAGAAATAAATTTGATTTATTTAGATAATATATTACTAAAAAACAAAGGAAAAGAAAATTCTAGAAACGAGATGGATATTAATTGATGTAGAATGGTCCGAAAAATGAAAGATTAATTTATCCAATAAAAAGAAATAAAGTATGAGAAAATGGTAGAAGAATCTAGTAAATATTTATTAGAATAATACCAAGGGTTCTAGAGATTTGTATTACAAGTATAAATATGGTTATAAAGAGCTGTAACATTTGAAGTGGAGTTAAATTGGAGTTGTAAAATAGAGTTTTATCCCTCCGGTCTCTCTCTCTCTCAAAATGTATGCACATACATTTACTACACTCACCACTATATTATAACTTCTCAATTTGGTATTCATATTTTTCAAACATGATTTTACTATTATTTTCCAAAAAAATATTTATCAACCAAGAGAAGTTATCGCCATAACCTTGAAAATATTAAAAGAAGATAGCATTTGAAGAATTATATGAAGAAATCAAATATCCAACCTCATGCTAGAACACTTATTGAAAGCTTGCAACAAATATTAAAACTAACAACGTCAAATATATTTTTCTTCAAAAGTTAGTTCCCTTAGTGGTTCTCAGACTAAACAACATGATGCAATATATATATTGAGGTATTCATCCAAATTTTAAAAGTTCTTCTATGATCATTGGTTGACTGCAACATAAGTATTTTAGAAAAGCGATAGAAAAAAATGACACCAAGAATACCGAGGTGGAATAGTATGCAGATTGACACTTAGAATACCAAGAGTCATTTTTTCTTGTCATTCGGGGGCTTATTTAATTTATTTTTCTGTAATAAAGTTGTCCGTAACTTAAAAATAGAAAATGCATAGTCACCGCAAAGCACATTTACAACATCACATATTATATATACATGTAATTATGAATTCATAAAAGAACTATTTCAACACATTTTTTGTAAAGATACAAAAATACACGTGTCAAGACGAAAGATTTTCGCCAATAACAATAAACTATAACAATTTTGGTGCATTAGAAACTAAGACAAGACTCATGAGAATTCAGGATAAAGTTAATAAGGGCTCACATTTATAATCTCTTTTTTGAGATTCATTATGATGACCTTCAATAAACTTTTTTAGATGTCTAGATAGTATCGATGCACAATCTTCAGTAATATGATTAGTGTCAGCTGGTTTTAGTGTCAAATCTTTCGAGTGGAGAGAGCTAATGACCTTCATAGCAAGGTATTCATATATTATATTTGATAAAACTGCAAATCTAGAACAACACAAGTCAAAAGATAGACAAGTTTCAGTAACAAGAGTTTGATACCAACATACCATCACTAATTAAAATATGAGATAAGAAGAATTCATTTTTGATTCCATCACATAAGGCAGTAACAATACATTGTGTTTAAGTTATATCATTATCTTATTAACAACTTTGAATTTTACCTCTCAAAGATAAACGAGGCACTATATATTTTTGTTAGTAAATCACAATTAGTGCAAGGGCATATGCAACAACATTTGGAAGTTGTCCTCTCCAAACTACATGGTAGAACACCATTTTCAGATTATTGATGACAAACTATAGAAGATAATTTTAATAAATAAAAGTGTATATCTTGTGAAACTTACTTATGAACGGTTGGACCTAAGCTTAACTCTTTTAGAAACGCTAAACTGAATTTCAGTCAGTCTAGGATTACAAGTGCAACTCCTTTTTTTAATCTTTCCCTGCATATTACGTACTCTGATATCGGGAGCAACACATAAGGAGGAAGAAGAAAGGAAGAGAAGGGAGGCTGAGGAGGCTGAGAGGCTAAGGAGAGAATAAGTTGAGGAGAATATGAGGGTGACTCAATTTCACACGCTTGTAGAGCTGGTGGAAAACTGTCTGGATCTAAACCATCTTAATTCGAGCAACCTCCTCCATGAACCTCTGGGTATTTAGTTTTTGAAACTTAGTTTCTGATTCTCAGTTTTTTGTTTTTGCTTGTACTTGTATTTCTCTTCATTTAATGAAAAACTGGAATCTGAATTAAAGACAATCACTCACTCTCTCTCTCTCTCTCTCTCTCTCTCTCGCTCTCTCTCTGATTGTTTTTAACCTGGTTGAATTCACATTTTCCAGTGTGATCAGCAAAGTTACTCATTTCACTCTATTTGGATTAATCGAGAAGTATCTCTCCAATTCAGGGGGAAGATCGAATAGAGTAGTTCAGATAAATGACTCGTGTTCTGAGTAGTGTCAATGTAAACTCAGTTTACCATGTTTCCTTTAAAAAAGGGGGAAATTGTTAGAAATTGAGTTTCAGTTTAATCCCTAGTTTGATGTCTTGATGTGTCAAAACTTACTTCAGTATTAAGTTTCTAAATTAATCCTTGTATAGGATTAATCGAGCTGTAATAGACTAGAAACTTAGATGCTGAATATCGAGCGAGAAGTTTCTGATGATGGCATTTAAGAAGACAGAACTCGAGATGTCAAAAACTAAGTTTCTGAACCTAAAAAGAAGAACCAAAGAAAGTTGAAGTTCTGAAGACAAAGTATCCGTGCTTAAAACTTAGTAAGACCATAACTCAGTTTCTGGAGACTTAGTTTTTCTTTAAGAAAGATAGAAACTTAAACTGAAATTGGAGATGTCAGTTTTAAGTTTCAATATTCCAAGAGCACGTGAAACACAATGATTTCGATGTCAGACTTGAGATGTCTCAAAGTAAAGTCAGTACAAGGAAAATCAAACTTAGATTCGTCAGATTGAAACTTAATATGACAAAAGTAGGTAAAAAGTACACTGCCAAAAGCAAAAGTAGACGACAGAGCAGAGCAGAGCAGGAAGAATGACCATGATTGGACGACCTAATCTTTGTCTCTAACGGCTGGATTGATGTGTCTAACGAACAAGAATTCAAATTGTCGTCCATCTCATTTGTTGTATGTTGCAGTGTATTTACAGAACTATGTGCAAGTGTACACAATCGACAAGTAATATAGTCCTAGAGACCAGATATCGAACCCTAGAGAGTGTATGATTCAGTCGTGCACACAATATTGCTAGTAACTTTGATTTGTTGTGTGGTGAATTCTATCTAAAAGTGCAAATAAACATAAATAATAAAATCAAGCAAAACAAATAAAAGTAATAATTCATCCTTCCACAAAATGATCATGCGAACTTCTAAACACGTAGAAATAAGGATGGAAAACACACTTGAGTTATGAAAATTCTCTGTTCTCACTATCATGTATCTCTGAGTCTTAAAACAACACTTTAATGCCTCGCAAATTTCCACTTCACCAGATCTGCACTTTCCTATTATGTCATATGTTTATGTTTGATATGATATTTAAATGCACAAAATCTGAACAGGGGTCAGGTCAACATTAAGCCACACTTTTTTCATATGCCTATGAAATAAACATGGTTGCTTATGATTTCCTTGGCCTATCTCTCCTTCCGGTCTCAATAGGTGATAAATCTCCACTCACTGTCGTGCTCAAGATATTAAATAATCCAAAATCATAAACAAACTCAGAGTTAAGCAAAATCAATAATCCAAAACCTAAGTGCAAAATAACTTAGTTCATATTTAAACTAGAAATAAAATAAAACTTAGATATGTTCCATCTATCTTTCATTGTATTGGCTCAAAACATAAACCAAAGAGACAAGAAAACCAGCAAAACTGTGTCCAGCTGTTGCTGCTCTTCTCCTTCCTCTATCTCTGCGCAGCCTCCCAGATTCCTCTCTCCAAAATGTGGCTTGTTGAGGAAGAATTGTGTTGAGATCCCCTTTTGTTGTGCCCTACTTTATCCAACAAAATGTGTGTTGCCTGTTTTACCCTTGTGTGTTGTCTCCAAAATTTGAGTGACACTTGTAAAACCAGAAACAACTCTAAAAAGCAAAGTGCTTTTGTGACAGCAAAGTGGTCCACCCTGGTGCAGTCTCTCAGCTCCCAGTGATGCCACTCTGATGCTCTAGCATTACATCCACCAGACTACTCTTTAACTCATTTGGCTTGAAACCTGGTTAATCTCACTCTTTTCCTTGCAAAACAACTAAAATATGCAAAACACAACTATACAAGGCACACAATGCAAATAAAGATAAATACAACACAATAACAACCTAAAAAGGGTTGAAAACACTCAAAAGAACATAAAAGACACAAATAAAACACTAAAATAATAACTCCTATAGGGAGTTATCACCCCCCCCCCCCCCAAAAAAAAAAAAAAAACTTAAGATGTTGCTTGTCCCAAAGCAACAAAGACATAAACGAAAGACAAAGACAAAAACAAACAAACAAACAACGACACATTAAGCCCCCATGAGATAGTCAAATTTAGCCTAAGCAACATTACATCATGCCCTCAGCAAAATTGCAAAAAGAAAGACTTAATAAAATAGTCCATAATCAACATGAAATTGTTAAAAACATATTTCATCGGTTTAAAGAAGCACCTCAATCAAACTTGAAATCTCAATTCTTATTTTTTATTGACTAAAAAACTATGTTATATATGCAAGACTTTCAAATGTGTTATAATTAAGAATATCTAAAATATTATGTTATACTCCCGCCATCCCGGTCAATTAGTCTCATATTGATCAGACACGATAACCATTATTTGTAAGTATAGTGGAACTAAGAATTTATCGATATGAGAAGATTAATTTTCGTTTTGAGAAATAAAAATAATCTAATAAGACAGACAAAAATGAAAAATAAGATTAATATGACAAGATAATGGTGTAATCGCTAAGATTTAAAAGTATGTTGAAAAAACTTATTATATTTGCTAATTTGTAAAAAGTTGGAGTATTGTATATGCAATTAACCCTATTAATAAAAAGGAGACATTGTTTTCGAAGTTTGGTTGGTACTCATTGCTCCAAGTCTAAAGATTTTATGCATGAATTATGTAATAATACATTCATTCTCGTGATTCATTAAATTGCACTCTAAAATGCAATGATATACCTTCTACAATGCATCAATTTTACTAAATCCTAGATTAAGTAAGTTTTAAGAATATACACTTCAATACTTAGACAAGTATTATTTGAAACCGACAAGTATTAATGAAGGTTTCAAAGTAAGTTTAAGAAACTTAAGTGCAAAAACCTTAAATAAAACAAGTAAATAACACAGAATATTTATAGTAGTTCGGAATCAAAGTTCTATGTCCACTCTTTCGAACTTAATCGAGAATCCACTAAGTTTCAGTGTACAAGGCTTCTTACGATCTATGGACAGCCCGTTGGAAACCTTCGTCCTTTGGTATGTTGTCGTCACTCACCTAGAAACTCCTTGTATACTGATCCTTCTTCAGGTTGAAGTGAGGACGCACCACGCAGCCTTCTTCCTGGTTGGTTTATTGTTTTCTCGTTCTTTCCAAAACTCAGTATGATGGCAAGCGCCCGTGATAATCAATATCCCAGAGTAGGATATTGACTGCTATGAATATAACTTAGAAAAGTTATATTCACCAAGTAAATAGCTTCAGCTTTAAGCTTTAACCTCGTGCTTTCAAACAGTAGCGCGAAAATAATAACTTGAGTTGGAAACTCAAGTCTCGTGACGGGAACTCACGAAAATTCAGAGAACTTTGATAAAGTTGAGCAGAGTGTCGGCTTAGCTTTTCACAAGATTTTCGATGATGATTCTGCTTGAATGTCGACATATTTATAGTCTTCAGGTGCAGAGTGTGTGATGATTTGAATTCTTCCCATTAAACCACATAATTTCAGTCGTTAGAGACAAGAGGAATGTCATCCAATCATCACCCACACTTTTGGTCTGCTATGCTCTGCTTTGTCGCCTGCTTTATGCTTTTGGTAGTGTACTTTCTACCTGCTCTTGTCAGACTAAGTTTCAGTCCAATGAATCTAAGTATGGGACATCCTCGTACTGACTTTTTGACTCAGCATTGAAATGCCTTTAAGTTTGACTTCAAATTCTTGTGTTTCACGTGCTTTTGAAATATTGAACCTCTATACTGGCATTCCAAAGTCAGTATAGGCTTCTGCCATACTTAGTGATACTCAGTTTTCAGTTTCCATCTTACTTCAAAAAACTTAGTTTCCAGAAATTAAGTTTCTGGCCTTACTAAGCTTCAAGCACGAACACATGTCTTCAGATCTTCAAGTTTCTTTGAATCTTCTTTTGAAGTATGGAAACTTGGTTCTGGATATCTTGAGCTCTATCTTCTTGAAAGTTTTCATCAAAAACTCAGAAACTGAGTTTCTGATTCCTTCGTTCGGTCTTCAGCATCTAAATTTCTAATCTATTACAACTCGATCAATGCTATACAAGGATTACATTTAAAAACTCTAGAAATTTAGCACTAAAGTAAGTTTTTACATATCAACACATCAAATTTAGGAGTAAACTGAAACTCGGTTTCTAACAAAAAAAAAATAAGTTAATGGATACTCACAACAGCATGGAGTTGACTACATTGAGTATTTGTACCAGTTGCGAATATAAATTAAAAACAAAAAAAATACTGTGGGTTAAAACAAGCTCTGCGTGCTTGAGAATCCAACGCTGCTACACTTGCAAGTGGAGAAACGAGTTGTGAGATATATACTTAAAAGACACTACTGAGTTTGGAATTTTTTGTAAAATAGGACGAGGTGATGAACATGTTACTTATATTGATAGTGGTTATGTAGCAGACTTATAAAATCGAAAAGTAGTGAAGCTGGATTTATTGCTGATTCATCATGTGCATACCAAGCAATTTGATGGAGAAGGGTGTTAATCAAAATAGTTTAGAGTCGTGATAAATTAACTATTTTTTTTCTGACGGGCAGTTCAACAATCAAACTTTCCAAGAATCCATTAATGCATGGTCGAAGCAAGCATATTAATGTACATTTTCATTTTCATTTCATTTCATTCGAGGGTTAACAAAGATGACATTGTTGAACTTTAAAGCTGCAAATTGAGGAAACTCATGATATAAACTGAATGCAAGTTTTAAGGGAGAAAGGGGTTTCCTTAAAGACCATCTCATTAATTAATAAATAATAGACCAATTGAGTAATTGGGTCATGTCACGCTCACCAAATTTGAAATTTGAAATGTTAGACCATTAGCTGTATTTTGCAACTTGGTTATTTTATATCATAAATATATGATTGTGTATCATAATCTCAAATTTACGATAAAAAATCACTAAAATTAATTATGGTTGTAATTATCTGCTAAAAGATCTTGAATTTAAAGAGATAAGTAGGTAAAAAAAATAAAACTAAATTACTGTTCTTTGATAAATGATTCAAAACAGAACTATTTTCAACCGAACTAAAATTCCAAATTTGCTATCAATAAACATTGGTGAATGTGCCATGCGAATCGTTACATGCATGTGCTAGCAATTAATTAAATAAGGAGTCAATGGCCATTAATAAAATGTAAAATGAATTGGTCTAAGTAATCAACCATTTTTTAAAATATTTATTGCGAGAATCAAGTTGAGCAAAAGATGAAGAATTTATGAAGGTAATAAAATTGATCGGAGCTTAAATCACCCGGTTGAATCAAATTGAGTCCTTGCAGAGTTCATCAATTAAATATAATATTGATTCAAGAAAAAAAAAAAAAATCAATTCAAGTCAAAGCTTCATGATATTATATTGACAGTATTGATTCTCGTAATATTTATTTATAAGTTAGGCATTAATTGGTTAGTTTGAATAGAAAAAATAAATAAATAAAAGAAGAGAGAAGATACCGTTTAATTGGCTATTGCACAGCAAGAAACGTTCTTTTACACATCAGAGAATCCATTTCTATTCCTTTGCCGTTTGGTGTGGTTGACTTGAAAATACTCCACCAAATGTTTCAGAAACTCTTGTCATTGAATTTGTTGAGGAAATTTGAAGAGATCAGATCGGAGAGGGATGGCGGCTTATGCTGCTGTGGTCTCTCTCAAGAATACAATCGAGGGTATTCTAGAATCTTCTCGCATATGGCTTGATCACCCATCTCCAGAAATCATACAACTGGTGTACGAGAAGCTGCCGCCCTTGCAAGATTGGATGGCACCAGATTAAACAAGAGCAGGACGAAGATTAATGCTTTGGATGGACGAACCAAAGACGCCATTTGGAGATTTGAGGATTTACTCGAACACCACTTAACAGATCACATCCTCTCACAGCTTCGAGAAGAAGAAGAAGAAGAAGAAGTAGTGCTATTCGGCATAGATTTGCAGGGTCTTCAACCCGATGCTGATTCCTTTATCCGGAGGGTGGAGTGCTTGGAGGAGGAATACATTTATGAATTAGAGAATCTACCCGATGATGATGATGGTGAAGAAGAAGAAAGGATTGGTTTCGGAGGAAAGAAGTCGAAGATGATTGGATCATATAAAATATTTGAAGATATCAGAGATAGCCTCATCAGACGTCGTGGCAATAACACAATCACGATCCTTCACGGGATGGCGGGCATCGGAAAGACTACTATTGCTGAGGAGATTTTTGAAGATCCACGAATCCAGAGCCATTTTGATAATCATGTATGGGTCACAGTGGGGAGAAGATCTCGAAGCAATGAATATTGTGCATATGCCGTTGTAGCTCAACTGGATCCAAACTACGAGAAAGGAGATGACAAGGATGTCGGTGAGTACCTGAAGGAAAGACTGGAGGGTCAGAAATGCCTCATCGTGATTGATGATGTGTGGGAGAGAGAGGTAATAGATTTAGTGATAAGCTCTATACCAGAAAATCGGAGTGGATCAATCCAAATCTTGATTACAGCTAGAGATAGAACTGTAGTTAAGGGTGTACGTGGAATGTTGGCTTCCACTGCGGTGCCGTTCATGAATGATGAAGACAGTATGAATCTACTTTGCCAGAAGGTGCTTGGAGAAAGGTCTCTCCCTTTCAAACTTGAGAAAGCGGCCAAGAAAATCGCCAACAAATGCGAAGGTCTTCCCCTTTTGATAGTCGCGGTGGCAGACCATCTATCAAAAGGGGACATGACAGAAGAATTCTGGAATGAGGTAGCCGAAGAAAGGAACTCAGTTTTCATGGATGCATACAATGAAATCTCAAAGGTACTTTTCCCAAGCTATGAATACTTACCTCAATATTTAAAAATCTTGTTTCTCTATTTGGGAGTTTTCCCTCCCGATTGTGATATCACCCCATCCAAACTCCTCAATATGCTGGTTTGTGAGGGGTGGTTTCTTGATGATTCACGCATACTCCGCCCCCTTTGGAAAAGTCTGAAAAATCTGTGTCAGAAGAGGAACCTTGTTAGGTACAACAAAAGAAGCATATCTTGGTGTAAACCTTTCGAAAAGAGTTACCAGGCAGTGAAAAATTGTCGCCTACATTCTTCGTGGCGGCGACACTTATGCCAAGTAGAAGCTCCCAAGAACAAGTTTTATCATGTCTTAAATCGTTTTGTGGATTGTGCAGAAGAAGTTATAGAAGGGCAGCGTTGCTTGTCTCTCCACAATAACATTTTATTTGGAATCAAAGATGTGTTTGATGCCGTGAAGTCCAATTCTGCATCTTCTATGCGCTCTCTTCTATTTTTCGGTCCTTACCAGAAATATCCAGTCCCAATAGACGTAGGTTTCAAGCTGTTGAGGGAGCTCAATGCTTTGAAACTGCGTTTCTACACTTTCCCAACTGAAATCTTGAAATTAGTTCGACTGCAATACCTTGCTCTAACTTGCAATGGTGAACTCCCATCTACTATATCCAAACTTTTCAACCTTGGGGTCTTGATTGTTCATCCACACACGAGCATTAGATCTGGTGGAGCTCCATTGGATATACCTGTACAGATATGGGATATGCAAGAATTAATGCATATTGAGATCTTGGGGAGGGACATTCCATCTCCTCATCATGTTGCTTCTCTAGAGAAACTCTCAACACTTATAGGTGTGAATGCTAGCACTTGTACTATTTTGGGACTCTTCAACAAAATCCCTAATATAATCAGTCTAGGAGTTCAGATCGATGTGATGCATGATGATGATGAAGGAAATCTTTTGAATTGCTTCAATCATATTTCAAGGCTTGAAAAGTTGATGACGCTTAAATGCAGCATAGTGAATCCTCTCATGAATGGTCATCCATCTCCTGGTTTATTGACGTTCCCACTTGGACTGCGAAAGTTGCATTTAAGTGGGATGGGTTTTCCCTGGGAATACATGGATGCTATTGGATCATTGCCATGTCTTCAAATATTGAAACTGCGATGCGATGCTTTTCGAGGTCCGAGGTGGGATGTCAAAGGGCAGCGTTTTAGGAGTCTTGAGTTTCTTTTGATTGAAGATTCTGATTTGGTGCAATGGACACCGGGATTTGGAAGCTTCCCGTATCTTGCCTACGTAATCTTCAAACATTGCTACCAACTCCAAATGTTGTATTGGCTACCTGCTGAGTATATAATTGGAAAGCTTGAGTTGGTCGATTGCAGTCCTTCCGCTGTGATGTGTGCCAAAGAATTTCCGAGTCCTCGTCTTCGTGTTTCATCCACTTCTTCTTTTTGAATTCCAAGCAGCTTGCTAGGTCAGTAAAAAAATCATTTCTTGATTTCATTAGTTTTTATCAATTTTCAGGCATCCAAATTCAGTAGTCAATAATGTAAGGATTGGTCTAGTCGCACCAAACGGCCCCCTAGCGACTAACAATTTTGTAATATTTATCATTGCAATTACTGACTCAATTTAATACTTTCTATTTTCTGATATTAATTTGTTGGAAAAATATTTATAATGTGAGCAAAGTTATATATATGTTTGTACTCTTGAGACCTTGCATCTTGATCTATAATTAGTTTAGTTATGATCATACTTAAAATTGAGCTTATAAATGAAAGTTTTTATTTTCATTTATAGAGCATACCAACAAATTGATTTCTTCTCTTTCTAGTTCTCCTTTCTTTGATCAAGTTTGCCCAAGAACTCTAATTTAACTTTATCTTGGAAATCATAGATTCATAGGCGACGAATTTAATTTAAGAAAATTGTCGTTTTACGCACCTCAAATTTTCTTCTAATTTGTTGTAGTCATTTGATATTTTATCCTTAATAAAATTAGAATTAATTTGAGGTTTGAGTGTTGTTATTAATTTTGACCATGACTTAATCTGCACTTTTTATATCGATGTTGACCGCTAAGTGAAATATTACTCTTTTAGCTTCGAGTTTGTGTTCTTCACGACGATGATTATGTTGGATTTTATTATTTTTGTTTGAATTCTAATTAAGTTTTGTAGTTAATATCTAATGTTTCTTTCCATAATGTTCTTCAGTATTTAAGTCTGTATTCAGGGCCGGCCCTGTAAAATTTGGGGTCCGATGCGAAGTAAAAATTAGTGCCTCCTATTTAAATTAAATTGTTATAAAATTATTGATAAAATGTAATAAAAATATAAAATACATTTTAAAATCATCTATTTTATTTAAAATCCCAAAATTCATTAAAAATCTCTTATGACAAAAAACTCAAGTCCTTCACAACCATTTTTTGGATTTCACTTTATTTTTAAATAAATCTAAAACAAAATAAAAAGAAGTTAAATAGTATCATATAAACTAAATGCATAGTTATAATTTAAAAATAATTCTCCTAGCATTTTTAGAAGCAAACTTTTTGAGAAGTTTTTTTCATCATCTATTTTCTTTGTGTTTCTTTTGTCAGAACAAGATAAATGTTTCCTAGCTCAAGAAGAACGATTAACATAATATTAATGTAATTAATACAAAATAAATAAAATCAAACAAATTGAAATCTAAAACCACTCTTGAAAATAAAAAAAGATTAAACAAATTAATTTAAAGCAATGGCCTAGTAAATCATGTAAATGTAACAAGAAAATCTAATAGATTTGTTTTTAAAAAAAAGTTTGCACAATATTATGATCACAAAATAATTCACATTATAGACAATATTTGTTTTTTTTAAAAAGAAGGACTACCTTACGAACTTGTGATTAGTTGCTACGTACTAAAATCCGTTTGTATGATATTGAAAAATTAAAAAAAGAGAGAAAAGAACTAGAAAAGCAATATAAAGTGAAGAGAGAGCAATCAATTTATGTTTTAGAAGAGAGACTAATGTTTTGGTTGTCGTATTATGTTAGAAATAATATAAATTTTAATAGCTTAATTGATATTTAGAATAATCTTAATATATTATTCGATATCTTAATAAACCTTAATCTATTTCGAACAAAACATCTTTATTAGGCTAAATATAATTTTTTTTGTTTAATCTTTTTATAAGTTAAGTCAAAGATTAAATTATTTATCTTATATTTTTATAAATGATGCCCCTAGTAAGATAAATTAATAGTATAATATTACTATTATTATATAATTTTTTTTAAAAATGGTGCCCCTTAATTCAGAGGCCCCGGTGCAGTGCACCTCTTGCACGACCTCAGGGCCGTCACTGTCTGTATTGAACAATATTGTAACGCTCCCTGTTCGCCTTCCCAAACTTAGATAATCAAACATAAATAAGGGTTCACACCCAATTGGTTCAACATACATGACTGAGATAACAATGTTTGTAACGAGGCAAGCAAACCTCGCAACCACAGAGTACGAATGATAACGAAAAGTAAGGAGTTTAGTTTCTAAGATAATTATTACAACTGGGAAGGAAATAAATTCAAAGTTTCATGCAGCAGAGAGTTACGCAGTGGAGACATGCATATGAAGATGCATGTCTCAGGATCAAGTTTTTATTGGGATAATCCTGCCCTCGTCGCCGCTGCATCCGCATCGCTGCCACTAACCTGCACATTTTAGAAATAATGCACAGGGGCTGAGTACAACGTACCCCGTGAGGACATGACCCGAAAACAAAGATACCTGATTAAATATGAATGCTATGCCACACACAAATAAACCACGGGGTTTTAGAAAGCATTTGCCCGTGTTTTATTTCAAAATATTTTGCACTATACAGTTTTTTTTCTCACAAAAGAAGACATATCTGTTTTAACGTTGAGTGACCGGAAGTTGGCCAACTTCCAAGTCACGATGAGCAGTTGGGAATGGAGAACCATTCAGCCCACTGTCATCATTTAGTGCACTGGTCTCAGGACTCGCAGCATTGAGACCACGATCGATTTAAGACACAATGTGTGTCTCTCCTTATTTCTCCGAAGGTATCAATACTCCATTGAGTGACCGAGTCTGAGCTTGGCTCGAGACAAAGGAGGATCGACGCCCCCAGGGTTTAAGAGTCTTGGCGCAGGGTTCCTACGAAACCTGGATCTATCCTCGTTAAACCAATCTCCATGGTCAACGACGGTTGACCAGAGGAACAAATATGAAATCAAAACATTTTGGCATAGACAATCAGTTAAAATCAAATCAATTTGCATGGTTTTCAAGAAATGGGGCTTATAGCCCAAAATCAAGTGAAAATAGGAATAAAATCGTCCCCACCTCAAATGCTTACAGATACAGCACAAGTATGTGAATTTGTGATTGAAAAGCTCTGCGGTCACCCTGTGTTTCCTTCAATTGACAACACAGGAGATACAACAAATTAGGTGAATTATCCATAGGGTATAAATCAGCGCCCCAACTGATGTTTTCGCAGAATTCAGGTTCTAAGACAGACTGATTTTACGACGAGACAAACATAATTCTAGCTACCCAACATGCATTGCCCGGATATCGGACATGCATGAACTTATCCAACCTTTCTCATTTCAGAAAAACAACCCATGGCAAAATAATCATCCAATTCAGAGTTTGAAAATGAATTAAACACTCCAACACGTAATAGTACTTGCATGATTTATTATAGTCGATTCCCAACGTCCGAAATCAGTTTAAATTGCATATATTCAGACATCAATAGCCTCAAAACTGATATATATAAGCATGCGTCGAAAATAAATCGAATCAGATCAAATATGGGTGAAGAAAACGCGAAAATAGGGCGCAGTCGTGGCCACGTCGATCGATGGCGGCTGCGTCGATCAACGCACCTGTTGCATCGATCGATGCTGGTGTCGACAGCAGCAGTTGCTCGCGACCCTGAGCGACGCGGTCTTTTTCTCCGACCAAACCAAGGACTCCCGACGCACCCCCACCCTCTATACGACACTAGGAACAGACTGGTATGCAACCTAACCCACGAAATAGTGAAAACAAGAAGCTGCAGCAGATGAAGAAGAAGGCATGGGAAACCCTACCTTCTTGAACGTTGCATGCGACTTTTCCGGCAATCGGTCGGCGGGGGTGAAGATCCAACACTACCAAAAGCTTCCTACCGTCTTAAGGAACAAGAATATATAGGTTATTCACAGGTTCATCGTCATTTTTACGAAGTTCTAACGGAGGTTGCGGTTTCAGAATCGCTTACCAACAAGCCCTGTAGATCGAGTTTTAACTCTAGCGATCCTTAACCAAATCGGCTGCTTCTGGATTCTATGGAAATTTTAAAGCACGATCTTCATTTTGTCTTTAGAAATCGTGGCATGAATCTCACCAGGTTGGTCGGAAAATTGCGAGGAAGGAGGTGAGTTGAAGCTGCTGCACGGCTGCGGAGTGAGGGAAATGGAGTGAGTTGCTCTCGTTTCTGATCTGAATCCTACTCCCTTGTGCCGCATTTCAGCTCTCTCAATAATTGAGGGCACGCGGGAGGCATGTGGGAGTGATGGGGAGTGCCACGTGGCACGTTCCCACTCGTCGCGACTCCGGATTCGTTATTACATGCAATAATCCCGTTATTCGACCTTCGTTGCTTCTTAATTTGACATGCATTGTCCAATTTAGAAAATGGACATCCATGGAAATGCTCTAAATCACGAATCCTACCCATGGGTTCAATTCCACAATTTTTGGAATTTCTCCGTTTCACCCCGAACTTAATAGTTCGAAAAATCATAAAATATTCCACGGGTTTCGGAATCTCATTCTGACTGCTTGTATAATTCTTATAAATTAATTCCAAGTATACCCTAGCTTGGTGAAAGAAACGGAGCTCTCGGGTGTAAGTTGTCGATTTTAACGTACCCAAAACACACTAAAAACCCTAGTTCATCGCGCACAGGTTTTCTACGTAAAGTTCGTCTGCATGGTTGCTTAGGGTTTATTAAAACGTACTCATAGGCATTTTGTTTGCATGAAACGAACATGCATGCAACAACGGATATCAAAAATTGAATTGAGTAACGAACAATTCAAAGCAAAAATAAATAATCCCCTTTATTTTATAATTAATTAAGATAAAAGTCTGCTTAATATAACTCGGGATATTACAATTATATTAAAAGTTGACAAAACCATTTAATTCTGCATTTGGTTGCTGAGTTTTGAAAAAAAAAAATTACCCATTTTTTTACTTTCTAATCCATATTATAGTTCATGATAATTCCACATGCCCACTTGAAATGTGTCAATTAGTTAATAGGTTCAAGCGTTTATATTTTGACACTAATTTTGCATATTTTTCATTGCGTTTTATTATTTTTGTAACACTTAAAATATTTTAATTTTTTTCTAATTCCTTAATAAAATAAATTATTACTTTAATGATTACATTTCAATAAATGATACCTGAATTTGAACCTTAAATGAATATATATATCTTGTAAATTTTCTCAAAATCCCGATCTAGATACGTGTCATCCGTCCAGAAGCTTTGCGTCTATCGACATGAATCATGTCTGTCGATGTAGACCTTTTTCCTTTCGTCGATCAAAATCAACCACGTCAGTCAAAACAGAGAGTATTTTGTCGAGATTATGGACTCTTTATGTTCTATTCACTTATATGAATCTGAAGTCATAAAAAATCAAGTACCATAAACATAATATCCTTCAAAACAGACGCATGCACCAAAAACAATTGAAAACAACAAAATCACAAGGAAAATAACAAATGAACCAAAGTGAAAATATAAACTCATAGATATTATACCTCACATCAGTCAAACATTTAGTAAAGTCATCTTCTAGTCTTAGCAAAGTCTTGCCTATGCCTCGAGTCTTGCACATTTGGTCATTACCAAGCATTACTGAACTGAGTGGACAACATGACATACATTACGTGCTACATACAATTCCATGACATATTGTCGCGCTCCCAAACCGGGCCTATACAATAGACCCACGTGCAAGCAAAGTACGCTAAGGGTTTTAGTGGTTTTAAAATCAGCTTGTCATCATTTAATTAATAGCGGGAGCAAAACACATGTTTTCTTTTGACAAAAGAATTCAAATTCATCATTTGAAAGAAAGTTATTGGAAAACAACAGTTGAATATTAGTCATAGCAGAAGCTAATAAGAGGATGGAAAGCAAATGAATAACAATTGAGTTCAAATAATGACCTCTAAGCGGGTCTCACACCAAGTATGACTTGTAAACAATTAAACAACATACATAAATAGGTGGTACTATGTATGAAGACATAGCCCTTGTGCCTCAATATCAAATGACAATCAAATCAAATTAGTTATCACAGAAAATATGTCATATGAATCAAATTAGATCATGCTAAAATATTGGATTTTATTCTCGTCAAAAGATCGAATTTTTGTGGGGCATTACACATATATACTCTTATAAGCTCCCACATTAATGGATCAAATTATACACAAAATATTGGAGAAAAATCTTAACACTATATAGTACCAAAAGTATTACTTGAAAAGTATAAACATCAACTTAATACATCAATGTACCAAGGAACAATATTGAATCTACAAGCTATTGACAAAACAACCCATTTCGCACATAAAAGCTGTTAAATCAACAAAAAAACATTGAAAGAAGGGAGTGAAGAGGCAGCACCGCCGCCAGAGAGAGATCGGAGTTGAGCCATATACTTTGGTTCCGGCGCCGCGAGAGCGATCACCTGCTCTCTAACTCAACACCGTTTGATATCAAAGTTCTTCATAAACTTTGGTGAGGTATGTATATATAAATACGTAGATTTTATTCTTACATATATAACTATAAACTATACGAAGATTTTTTAGTCAAAATTAATATATTTGTTATTTAATTTTAAGTTAATAGTACTTGATTGTGCTTGGATCAGAATATTAATTTTAATTTTTTTAAAAAAAAATCGACCTAAATTATATAGTGTTCTCAAAATAAATATCTTAATTCGTATTGAAAAAGTATTGACAAAACAAATGAAAATTTTTAAAAATATAATTTTGATATTTTTTTAATGTGTTCGTAAGAGTCGTCAAATTCATATAGCCATATTAATGTAAGATAAAATGACCTAATATGGTAAATTCTTAAATCTCGTGATATCTTCTTATTGAATGTACGCAAAAATATGTTTAAATTATACATAATTTTTTATATATAAAAAAAAAAAAAAAAAAAACTTACTCTTGATGAATATGTATTTATTTATAGTTATGGTGTATTTTAATTTTAATCCCCGTAAATTTATATGTTACAATATTTTGGTTTGTGTGCTATCAAATTGAAAGCAGTTACTCAATTTATATTTTATTTTCCACTTGTTTTTTAATACAATTACACAAACAAAGCTTTTGTGGTTTCAAGAATATTTATTAGGGAGGTTTCATTCATTCATTGCACCAACACATATTTAAATTGAAACGAGTTCATAACAATCATAAAACATATAATAGTTCATGCATTAAGATCAATATAAACCTAAAAAACTACTTAGTAAAACGAAAGCAATTTTCAATCTTTCCAGATCCACAGCCCCATTTTCTTTTCAATTCATGGTTGTCTCATTGGTTTTTAGCTTTTACCTAATAAATCACCTCATACAAACCCAGAGGGAAATCAGCACGAGGAGACTAAAGCAAGCAATGAAAGCTACTTGCTCCCATCTCTTGGCACACAAATCTAGAACATCACGTAGCATAGACCTGAGCCCTACGCCAATCTGAGGATTGGTTTCCAATCAAGATGTTTGCCGATTGTGTTGAATAACTGGCATATGGCATCCACATTCTCTTCTTCTGTTGAAGTGGAACCATCCTGTCTCAGAAGTTCCTGTTCAAAAAAACTCCATGTTACATAAAATAAAGAGACAAAATGGCTGATACAGAAAAAGATAACCTCAGCTATGTGATGACCAATCTTTTCTGGAAACATCTTCTGTTTCACAAGTTCTCCAATGAAGCGGATACATCCGAGTGCCCGGAGTTTGACAAATTCTTGCTCGGGAGTAGCCATCTGTCTTAGCTCTTCCCTCAATTTCTCATTAAAACCTTCAAATGCCTCCCGGCAGTTATTCAACAGAACTTGCTTGAATGTGATTTCTGCTCATCTGATGGAACTGGGGGAAAAATTGCATTCAGGTCTGAGCAGAGCAAAGCGTACATGGGGGTAAGCGTCTGCTCACACACAGCCCTATCGAATATCATGGATGTAAATCCCTGAGGAGTGAGGACCCAAAACAAAACAAAACAGGGTGAGAATTAGGAATCAAGACCAAGACCATACCATTCACTTTCTAGGATGCACTACCTTCAAAATGTCTGCTGTTTTTATCCCAGACTCAATCAATTGACACTTGAGAAGATCAAAGTTTCCAGGAGCCAGCTGGTTCAATATTCTGCAGGGAACATAGGAGAGATGATACGGTCAATGGAATCATGAAACAAATTTCCTCGGGAACAAAATCCATTGAAAATTCAAAATATTTTCCAGTTTCCAAGATTAAGATTATAAACACAGGTTCAATAAGCAAAACAAAATTAAAGCTTCTGATAAAACATGGAATTATGAATACATGCATTAGAAATGACATGGAAAAATAAGTACCGCTCCACTGATTTCAGAAAACTGTCCTTCTCAGTTAAATTTCCCTTCATAGCAGACCCTAGTGCATCAACATTGATCTGAGAAGGTGCAACCTGCTTCAATGCACAAAAAAAAGGTCAACTTTTACAGATATAACCAGTCAATGGCCTAAAAACTTCAAATAAGTGCCTGATTTCAAATTACTGTAAACCAACATATACAAATCACAAGATTTACCAAGGAAACACCTAATAAAGAAAGAATAGTAACCAAATCCACGTCTTCCAGTTTGGATAACCAATTGTTTGCACGCAAATACAAAGCATCACGAAGTATGAGCCTAAGCCGTGCATCCAGAGGATGATTGGTTGCCAATTCCTTCAAGCGATTGAAATACATGTCATTAATACGCTTTGATTTTGGGCTCTCATCAAGTTGCTTGCCAATTGTGTTGAAGAACTGACATATGGCCTCCACATTCTCCTCTTCTGGACAACTGGAACCATCCGGTCCCAGAAGTTCCTGCTCAAAATTCCATGTTACAGATAATTAAGAGAAAAGGGATTGGCTACTGCAATATATCGTAGACCATCATAATCAAAAGCATGCATGCAGGTAACACATTCCATTTCAGAAGATCTCCAATTAAGCGGAGACTTCCATGTGTTCGGAGTTTGACTAACCTCTCCTTCTCACTTCTCTCTAATTGTTGCTCGGGAGCAGTCATCTGTCTTAGTTCTTCCCTCAATTTCTCAGCAACTTCAAAAGCCTCCTGGCAGTTATTCAAGAGAACTCGCTTTAACGTAATTTCTTCACCGCCGGGCTCATCTGATGGGAATGGTGAAACCTTTGCATTTATCTCTGAGTAGAGCATAGCATACAACAAGGAAAACCCTGGCTCCAACAAAGCCTTGTCAAATATCATGGATACAACTCTCTGTGGACAAAAAAAAAAAAAAATCTTAGAGACCATCAGGAAGGAAAAAGGAACAGGGCATATCAAGACCTACAAGATAAACAAAGTATCCAGACCACCATTCACTTTCCAGGATGTATTACCTTCAACATACCTGCTGATGTTATCCAAGGGAGAGTCAATGACATAGTACAAAGCTTACGATAACCCGGCTTGTCCATTATTCTGCGAGAAACATGAGAGTGACTAACACCAACTTTAACATAATAAGGACAATGTGATTCTAAAACCTAGAACATCAGGTACAAAATCATTTGAAGATTCAAAAACTGTATCAGCTGCCATTCAAAACCCTCCAAACCAATAGAAAAATACCCTATTGCTGCCATTTCTAGGAGTTCTCAGTACTGAGTAAACCACCTTGAAAATTTAAGACCGTACACACAGTGCTTACTCTTTAAAGACAGATTGCAAAACAGTTAACCAGCAAAACATTCAGATAAAAACATGAAAGTATACATGCATTAGAACAAGGACCCATTATTACTATACAAACATGGAAAAAGTAAATACCCCTTCACTGTTTTCAGAACAAGGTCCTCGTATGAAATTCTCCTTTCAACAGGCCTTGGTGCATCCGCCTTGATCTGAGATGGTGCAGCCTGTTCCAAACGCAATGAAGAACTGCTCAACTTTTACAGAAACAATCAATCGATGCCCAACTGTTGTGAAACGATGACAATATGGCATACGAATTAAAGACAAGAAAATAAAGAACACAAGATTTACGTGGTTCGGCAATGTGCCTACGTCCACGGCGGAGCAGTCGATTTTCTTATCTCTGTATCTCAAATACATCAATACATCATGTATTTATACTAGAACCCTACAAGGTATAAAATTCCCAAAATACCCTGTACCGTACCACGGGAGCTCCCCCCCAGCCCAACTACTCGACCCGCCCCAAAGGAGCAGATGCCTGCTCGCGTCGCTCCGCTCGCAGGTGCCTCCTTCCTTTGTCAATATATGAGTCATACTAACACCAACTTTTAGTGTCTAATTTGTTCAGGCTAGCAGCATACAAATAATAATTTCCCCCATCACATGGGGGTAAAAAGTGATTGGCTTTGTGGAGGTGAATGAGATCACAAAAAGGTTCAATTACGGTGGGGATTCAATTTCATTTCCCTCTAAATACAGGGAAACGGAATATCCCCTAAAGTGCAACATCAAAGCACTATTCGAGAAAGTACTCTCACTACTAAGTAGCTTTGTTTCATAAATCTATTATTCCTTTATCATGAATGACCATCTTAAGCCTCAAAAAGCAAGTTCCACTAATGTAAAGCATCCAATGTAAACAACAATTCCATGCCATATATACGTTTTATGTGCTCCCACTTTGATGGCTCAAACTATTCTCACAGTATTGGATAAAAAATTTAACCCTACACAATTTCAAGAAGTATTACTTGAAAAGTATAAACATACAGTTAGATAATTCTGAAAGACACTTGTTTGATTGGTAAAGAACTAAAATAACAACACTGTATAGCAATATTTGCACATTAAGTTATAAAATGTAGTCTTCGCATACGAAACGTGATATTAGTAAATCTCGGGTCTAAAAGAACTCGAAACAAATCATCAAAATGAAGATCTGACACTAAAAAACAACTAACCTTGAAAGAAGGGATTGAAGAGGCAGCACCCCCGCCATGAAAAGCCAGCGGAGAGAGATCGGAATTGGCCGCCGCCGATGAATCATAGCGTGAGCCATATAAACTGGCTCCGCCACGAGAGCGACCACCTGCTCTGAATCTCAAAGCCGTCTGATCAGCCTGCATGACTCGCTAATCAAAAATTTTCACAGCTTCGGTGAGGACTGAGGAGTATATAACACGCAGATTTTGTTCATGCTTATATATCAATAAAATCTTGCCCCAAAATCTCGAAATTGTGCACATACAAGCTATAAAACCAGCACAAATTTCTAAATATGACTGTTGAACTCCCAAATTTCACGATTTTCAATATACTTCAAATTTCAAAACCTGCAACCAAATATGAGGAAACGTGAATAGTTGCTGATGAGATGCTGCCTCGTTCTCCAATGGTGCTAGATTTATACTGTGAGTTCTCACGAATTAAATTATAAGTATTGATTTATGATATGAAGTTTATGTTTCTACTTTCTTAATTCCAAAGTATGTTTTTGTTGATTTCACGAATAAGATTAATTCAATATTTAGAATTATTTTAACTTAAGATAAATTTAGTTCTAATTATATTAGACGACTTATGATCAATATTTAATTTAAAATAAATCTAATTATAAAAATGACTGAATATCAAAATTATTAATCTAAATAAAATAATATCATATATCTAAACAAAATGTTTGTTGAGTAGCAAACTAAAGTTGCTCAAAATTGGTGAAGCAAAGAAGAACTTTCTTGTATAAGAAGATTAACTCTATTAATATGAAGTCTTTTGAGACATGTCCCAAAAACAACTCGTGCGAGCTTGTACTCGGCCCGAAGCGGACAATATCATATTAATGTCAAAATTTCGGTCTTAATAAGTAGTATCGGGTGATCAGGCGACGGGTATCATAGTGGTGGAAGATGAAGTGACGGATCAAATAGCTCTCCATTATTATCAAGCTTTTTAGGAGATATCCAAAAGCAAGTTGTGCGAGCTTGTGCTCTGTCCAAAATGAACAATATCATATTAATATCGGAGTTTAATAATATTTGATTAAATCAGAAAGATATCTTTATCAATATAGACATTATGTTGCCAACCATGACAAATTTAGGGAACCATATCTTTATCTTTATATAACTATATTTAATTAAATCAGAAAGATATCTTTATCAATATAGACATTATGTACGGAACCATGACAAATTTAGGGAAAAAAGTAATAGCAAATGTTATATAATTATCTTTCACTGCTGTTAATGGTGATTAAATTTGATCAGTGGCGAATGTAGGATTTGTGATCGTGGGGCTCATGTGCTGCACATATATAATACTAATTTTGTTCCGTCCGAATTGTCCCATTTTCTTTTTGCTTGTCCCAATTCATTAGATTCATTTTTTAAAATTGTAACATTTTTACACTCAAAAATAAAATATAATTTCACCAACTCATTCTATGTTTACAATCCTTGATTATTGTTTTCAGTCAAACCAGAACAATTTGAGCAAGACGGAGTGAGTATAATTTTCTTAAAAAAAATAAATAAATATAACTAATATTACAGAACTCAAAACAAATAGCAATTTTTTTACAGCAACGACAATGTAAGATAAATAAATTTGATACTTACGTAGTTACTACAAAAATGAGATAATTGATATCTTGGTGATGCTATAGAGAAATCTTATGATTATTATTATCTCATGGTCAAACTTATAATAGATATTTGAGATTTCAATAAAAATTATAATTTATAAATTAACTTGTTATTAGGGTGCTGGATACGAAAACAAAGAATACATCATAATCTATATCTATATCTATCTATATATATACTAAAGCAAAGAAGTTCCATGAATTTACAATTTTGTCACTTTCCCTCCAAAAATGTTACATCACATTTACAATAATTTTATCTATTTACTAATTCATCAATATATAGACAATAATCAATATTAAATAAATTAATGATATTTTTACAATTATTACTTGATGGTTGGAACATAACAATCTATATAATATATTGAAAAATGTGTGCATGTTGAAGTAAAACGATTTTTTCAAAAATAATATTCCATATTAATTTTAATATAACTATATTCTAAATTTAATTTTAAAATTGTTAAACTTTACATAAATTGAATTATTTAGCAAATCAATTTTAGAGTTTCTAAATTTCAAAGTCATTTGAAATGAAAAAAATAACATGTTTGCAATGCAATTTGAATATCATGATTCTCATTCTATTATTTTAATTATTTTGAGGAATTAGTGCATTTTAATTAATAATATCTATTTATTTTTACAAAAATAACTTAATATTTTTAATTTGTTAAATGTTAGACATTAAGTTCGTAAAATGAACAAACTTAGAAATTAAATAATAATTTTCGGTGTAAGGTACTAAATTACAAATATCGACAAATATTGTGAGTTAAATTATATTTTTGTGAGCACTATGTTATTTTTGTAAAGTTGTCAAATGTTAGGAGTGTAAATGCAAATACTTTTATTTTGGGTACAATTTTGAATTAATATTATACGTGTTGTAAGTTTATTAGAGAAGTTTATTGTTTTTCATATATTTTCATATTATATATAATTAGTATTACTGTAAGCAAACTACTATAATATAATTACGCAAACATGAAAATTTTATACGCGGTTATTTATATACAATGGAAACATAAGTTATCATTCAATAAAGTAAATAATATTATTTATCATGACATTTTTTAATAAAATTATTTGTATATTACAATAACTAATATTTATTCGAGCAACGCGCGAATGAAAATCTAGTACTATATTAAAAGAGAATAGTGGCCAATAACCTTTCCCACCAAAAATATTAGCCAGTTTTTATTTTAATTATTATTTATCATAGCATAGATATACAATAAAAAGTATCAAATATATAACAAAACTATATTTGTGTAATACCCCGTGTTATTTTTCAGCCTTGTAATAGTTGTTTGGAATTAATACAAGGAATTTC
>JAPKLW010001894.1:76922-138931 GCA_026898455.1 Plectranthus barbatus | reverse complement strand
GCACAGTTATATTAGTTTTCAGATATACACCAGCACTTGGGTGCTGGTGTATATCTGAAAACTAATATAACTGTGCAAACAAGACCTAAAATATTCTAAGTTTTGAATCACCAGCTGACACTTATCAGTTGTCAGCTGAGTACTGAGTTACCAGCTGACAAGTGCCAATTGCCAGTCAGCTGAGTGTAACCAGCGTGCAAGGAAAACGTTTACTTAGTATTATTTCCGCTGCATAACGTGTTAAACTCTGAAAAACCGGGACCAACACATAGTTTACTCTGATCGGCAAAAAGTGAGCACTCTTCGTCAGACGATCCACTATGACCCATATCACCGTATTTCCTTTCTGTGACTTTTGTAACCCCGTCACAATGTCCATGGTGATATATTCCCATTTCCATTCAGGGATGTCTAATGGCTGCAACTTCCCGTACGGCCGTTGATGTAACGCCTTAACTTGCTGACATGACAGACATTTTTCTACATACAAGGCTACATCCTTCTTCATACCATCCCACCAGTACTTGGTTTTCAGATCTTGGTACATTTTAGTACTTCCTGGGTGAGCGGTATACGGCGTATCTTGAGCCTCACTCAAAATCTCGTTCCTCAACTCCTCACTGTTTGGCACTAGCATTTTGTCTCTGAACAGTAAAGCATTATCAGGTGCCTCCCGATATTCTCCCACCGGCTTGACTTTCAATTTCTAGCGCAGCTTCTCAATTTCTGTGTCCCCTCTCTGTGCCTCAATAATTCTTTCTCTTAGATCTGGCACTACGGTCAACGTTGCTACTTCACACTTCTTCCTTTCCGAAGGCGATATTACTTCCAAACGAAGTTTCTCAAATTCCCTAATTAATCTGCCTTCTTTTGTAAGCATGCAGCCTAACTGAGCATCACATTTCCTGCTTAAGGCATTGGCTACTGAATTTGCCTTGCCTGGGTGATAGTTTATCGTTAAATCTAATCATTTACGAGTTCCAACCATCTTCTTTGCCTCATATTCAAATTCTTTTGTTCGAAGAAATACTTCAAACTTTTATGATCCGTGAATATGGCACACTTCACCCCATAGAGATGGTGTCTCCAAATCTTTAACGCATTTATTACAGCTGCTAACTCCAGGTCATGAGTCGGATAATTCACTTCGTGCGGTCTTAACTGCCTCAACGCATAAGCTATCACTTTTCCATCTTGTATCAACACACAACCTAGCCCATTCTTAGATGCATCGGTGTAAACTTCAAAATTCTTCTCTGACTCGGGCACTGCTAGGATAGGTGCGGTCGTCAATAACTGCTTCAACTTCTGGAAACTCTCTTCGCATTCTTTCATCCATACGAACTTCACACCCTTCTGAAGCAACTGCGTCATCGGCTTCACAATCTTTGAGAAGCCCTCGATGAATCTTCTGTAATAACCTGCCAAACTAAGGAAACTGCGAATCTCATTCGGCGTTGTCGGTGATTTCCAATCTATCACCGTCTGAATATTGGCTGGATCCACTTTGATTCTATCAGCCAAAACAATGTGACCCAAGAATGTCACTTCTCTCAGCCAAAATTCGCACTTGCTGAACTTTGCTTCTCCTCCCTTAAGGTATGTAACATTGTTCTCAGATGTTGCTCATGTTCTACTTCACTCTTCGAGTATATTAGAATGTCATCGATAAATACCAAAATGAAGTTATAGAGATATGGGTGAAATACTCGATTCATCAAGTCCATGAACACTGCCGGAGCATTTGTGAGTCCAAACGGCATTACTATAAACTCATAATGACCATATCTGGTTTTGAACGCCGTCTTTGGAATGTCCTCCTTCCTGATCTTCAACTGATGATACCCCGATCGAAGATTGATCTTAGAAAATACCTTTGCTCCCTTGAGTTGATCAAATAGATAATCAATCCTTGGCAAAGGGTATCGGTTCTTCAACGTCAGCTTATTTAATTCCCAGTAATCAATGCACATACGCATCGACCCATCCTTCTTCTTCACAAAAAGAACCGGTGCTCCCCACGGTGACACGCTCGGCCGAATATAACCCATGTCCAACAGCTCCTGTAGTTAGGGGTGTAAATGAATCAAACTGTTCGTGAGCTACTCGGATCTCGACTCGATTAAAACTCGTTCGAGTTCGTTTAGGGAAGCTCGTTTATTAAACGAACCAAACTTGAGCATCATAGTATTCGACTCGTAAGCTTGTGAGCAGGCTCATTAGCTAAAATTAGTAAGAAATATAAATTAATTACTATTATAAAAATAAATTTTCATGATTTAAAAGTAACAATAATGATAAATCTTTTTAATAACGAAAAATTTGGGAATTTGAGCATGAATATGATATTAGTTTTGTAATTAATAACATTTTTCTTCAAAATAATAGTGAGAATTTAAAATATATTTTAAATTTAGAAAGTTTGTTTAGGCTCGATTAAAGCTCGATAAAGTTCGTGAACATCAAAGTATTCGATAAAAAAGCTCGAAGCTCGACTCGAAATTAAACGAGTCAAACTTGAGCACGACACTACTCGGCTCGGCTCGGTTCGATTACACCCCTACCTGTAGTTGGACCTTCAACTCTTGCAACTCTTTCGGGGCCATACGGTACCGCGCTTTGAAAATTGGTGCTGCTCCTGGTTCCAGGTCAATGGTGAATTCCACCTACCTATCTGGCGGCAACCCTGGTAATTCCTTCGGAAACACATCTTCGTACTCCCTCACTATAGGCACATCTTGAACTGTCAGCTCTGGCTTCTCCTCCCCTTCCAAATACACCAAAAAGGCTTGATTCTCTGCCTTACATAACAACTTCGATGCTTGAATTGCTGAAATCACAGGCACTCTATGCCTTCTTCTGAAACCATACACAAACGACTCTTCATCCCCTTGCTGCGGGATAATCACCCTCCTATCGCGACATAAGATCGTCGCCTTATTCTCTGACAGTCAATCCATCCCTAGGATCACATCCACATCTTGAATATCAAGCACATTCAACTCTGCCACTTGAATCTCGTTCTCATTTAACTTGATTTTCAAGTCTCGGCATACTAAGGTAGAAATAGTGGTTTCTCATGAAGGTATAGCTACGTTCAAATCTTGACTATTCCTTTCTACCTTAAGTTCTAGTGCCTCAACACATGCAGATGAGATGAAAGTATGCGATGCTCCAGTATCAAATAATATCATGACAGGTATATCATTAATGCATCCCATACCTGCAACATTTCATTCGTCGTGATTTTCGTCCAAGGCATACGCTCTAGCCCTCCTTGGTTGTTCATCTCCAACTTGTTGATTCCCTTCCTGGTTTCTCGGTAGCGCTTGATTACCCTGCCGGCCTCCTCCTCGATTTTCGGCATTGCCTCTCCAAGGCTGGCGGTTACCTCTGATCGCTCTCAGCTGCCGATTCACAGGCCTCAGGAAGTTCTGACGATTCCCACCTCCTGCCTGTGGGGTCGGACAGTGGTTGGCATAGTGCCCTTGGCCTCCACAGTTGAAACATTTCACCACGTTCCGTTGCCAATCCCCGGTGTGCCTTCTTCCACACCTTTGACAGTTCTGCTGACCTGCATCCCTCTAATCACGTCTTGGGGCCATCTGGGGGTTATTTCTCTTATTAAACTGGTTATCATTCCTCCCCTGGAAGTTATGATGTCATCCCTAATCTTGGCGCTTCTGACTGCCCTGACCCTACACAAATTGCCTTGGCGGTTCTTCCCATTTCCTCTTCTGGATTGGGGTTGGTGCTTGCACTTCTTGTACCTCCCACTCTGCATCTTCTTTTTGTTCTTGGACGCCTCTATTTCCAGTGCATGGCTCAGTAGTTCCTGGTAGTTCAAGCCCTTCATCGTTGCCAGCTGTGTGCGAATCTCCTCCCGCAAACCCTCTCTGAACTTATCAGCCATCTTTTGTGGCGTATCCGCCAGATGCGGCGCCATCTGTAGCAACTCATCAAATTTGGTATCGTAGTCCTCCACCGATAACTTCCCTTGCTCGAATAGGAAGAACTCTACTTCCCTCTCCTTCCTGTACTGCTTCGGAATGTATTTCTCATAAAGAGCTTCCTTAAACTTATCCCAATTTAGTTGGGCTCTCTCCTCCGGTGCCACTGACTTCACATACGTCTCCCACCACCTATCTTCTTTCCCTTTCAACTGATAAGACATACAATTGATTTTCTCCGATTCTGAGCACTGCATGTGCCTAAAAATCTTTTCAAGCTCACGGACCCAATCTTCCTCAGCCATTGGCCCTCCTGTCCCATCAAACATGGGAGGTTGCTGCTTTCTGAATGTCTCCACCCACTTGACTGAGGATATTTCTGTTGCTCCTCCTGGCAGTGGTGGAAAATGCCCGTCTTGTGCTGCTGCACTGTCATCATCTGACAGTATTTCATACTCTTCGTATCCTTGATTGATGGGTACCTCCTCCCAATTCTGATTTTCATTCTCATACTGCGGATTAACTCTTCTGCGACCTCAACCTCTTTGGCCTCTTCCAGGTCCTCTACCTCTTCCTTGATCTAAAAACTCCATTATCTTTCTCTGTAAAACAACACCAATTAGTAACTTCACAATAACCTCATAAGATAACATCCACTTTAATAATCAACAATATCATCCATCCATCACCTAATCAAAGCTTTAAAAACAACCATCATTAATAGCATAACTAGAAATAATCCAACAATGTCCAAATAAAATTGAACTACAATCATCCTCTCGCAATACATCACATAAAAGATCCACAAAACATAACAAAAGTACAACAATAACATCATAAAGATGTCAAATCCAAATACAACCACTAAACCATGGAATAACAGCACAACACGGCTCAATAGGATCCCTCTGGATCCTCCTCCTCCTCCTCATCGCCAGCCTTCGTCTTCCCTTTTCCTCCATCTTGAGTCGTTGTCCTCCTCCCCCGGCTACCCTCGGTATCACTGGATATACAAATCGGCGCATGAGTTGTCCCGTATCCTCCAAACATGTCTGCCCATCCACTCTCTGTAGGTCTCGGCCACATCTCCGCACTCCTTGTACCTGCATCAGGTGCTAGATACGCCTAACTGGGCTCTCCAGCATATAGTGGTGGCGGTTGAACGGATGACGCATGAAGGTTGCAAAATCCTGGAGGTCCCATAGAGTCCTGGCGCCTAGGCGCACCCTGAACTGATGACGTGGAAAAGTCGCACCAAGCATATGGGTCATAGGTTCCTCCATACTGGAACCCGGGCTGAGGTGGTGCATAAGCTACCGATAGTGTACGAGGTATAGGTCGAACTCTTGGATGTGACGTAGGCCCTTCTACAGACGCCTGTGTACCTCTAGATGAAGCAGGTGAAGGGTTCCTGTCAGCAATAACCTTCCGTATCAAATCAGCCATGAAACGTCGAAAGCTCGCTACGGTGCCTGTCACACTATCGCTGTACAACCTAATCAATGTCAACACCCAGTTAGTCCACCGGTCTGGCATAAGGTTAAGAATCCTCTCCATCGTCTCTCGATCAGTAACTTCGAGATAACGCACTCTCTTCCACAACGCTAGGTAATGCACCAAAGTAGAAGCGAGGTTGTCCTTTGAAAAAGGACGATGCTCTCTGAACTGTCTGACTAGTCTCTCCAGAGGGTCCATCTGCCACAACAACAACAAACTGTTAGTCTCAAAGTCAAAATAACATCACCATACACAACTCTGTGTCTCGGTGGCTACTCGTTCTCCAACAGACTATGTCGAGGGTCCAACTGATCCTCGCGCTAACACACTCACTCGAGTCTCGACTATATCTGTCAGGCTCTCTGTGCATTCTGCACACTTGTCACCAACTATCCCTATGCATTCTGCTCACTCAACCCAACTATTGGATTCTCCAGTTCACAAGAAATTTTTAATTTCACAACACAAGGTCAAAGTTCTAAGTTCAAGTAACCATGGGTGTCGTTTCACTCCACCCTTACAACGTAAAACTCACATCAACCAACCAACCAACCCAAAGTCAATGCCTTTTTAAGGCCTACAGTTAACTAGTTAGTCCTGATCCATCCTAATTAACTTCAGAATCAACACCACAATACACCACGCTTACAGCTCAATACACAATTTAGCACATCTATAGCCATAACACCATAATTTCACACTTCTTGCAATAATTTCAAGCATCAATCAAATCAGTTTCAAACCATTCTTGCAAAAAGGGTCACCTCACTGGTGCCAAATTAAAACAATTTCAAAAATTTTCACAATCTCAAACTTTCTCAAATCAAAACAACTTTCAAACTTTCACTCCCAAACATTTCACCTTTCAACTCAATTTCATCAAACATCAGTGTTAGCATTCTTGATTAACACAAAAACAACACCATCAATCCCTTTCAAATTACCTGTTCAACATAAATATCCTCTTTTCCAACTTTCAAATCATTTTTCTCCCAATAAGCAAATGCATTCAAAATATTCAAATCATACTCAAATTGCAAGCAGAAATTTCAAAATCTTTAAAACGTACCTCAAGTTGTGCAGGATGGAGTAGGGTGTAAACATAAGCGGACACTTCAATCAACTCTCAAGTCAAAACATTTCCAAGACTCAAAGTTTTCAAAAGCAATTTCAAATCGTTTAAAACCAAAAACCATGCTCTGATACCACCTCTGTAACGCCCCCAACTGACCTTCCCTAATTTGGGGACACGTTACATTGATGATTAGGTTTTCCAAAACATAAATCTTAATTTAAATCAGCAGAAGACTTTAATAAATTGAAAGTGATATTTAAACAACAAGAGAAGTCATACTTCGAGCCCAAAGTTTTAAAGAAAATAACAATTGGTCCATAAAACATTTCAAAAACGGGAAGGAAGGAACAGAGCGTGTAGCAGCGGTGTGTGTGCAGCGTAGTGGAGATATGCATATGAAGATGCATATCTCAGGATCTTTAAATCTGATAAGCTTCACCTCGCTTGTTTACACCCCTCGTACTCCATTCCTCGTTGCTCAACCTGCGTATTTTAGAAATAATATGAGGGGCTAAGTACTAATGTACCCAATGGAAAGCATGCCCGAAAACATACATTTATATAAGAATGTTATGCAACTCACACGGATGGACACGGGGTTTTGTTGAAAGAAACCGTGGCATCCAAAACATTTTATTTGCACGTGCTATTTTACATTATATTATATTATATCTGTTTACAGGGTTGTAACTGGAAGTTGGCCGGCTTCCAAGTTACGATGATCAGTTAGGAATGAATACACACTCAACCTACTGTCATCTAAGTGCACTAGTCTCAGAATTTACCTTTAAGACCCGATCGTTTATAACCACACCTGGATCTACAAACATGTGGGGGCTATACACCTCACTTCACAATTTGTGGGGGCTTTTCACCCCACTTCATTTAATGAATTCTAGCACAGTAAAACCTCCAAATTCATTAATATAACTCTCTGTCGATGGAAATCGACAGAGGACAGATATAATAGCACAAAACATGCATAGCATCTCATTTAAAATAAAATATTTTAACACATTTTGAAAAGAAAACACATTTGCTTTTATACTCAAATAGTTTCCCACCTGGTATTAGGCTTCGAATATAATTGAGCTTAACTTCCTCAACTTCAACCTCCTACAACATTATCAGGGCCAACTAATTAGGATAGACGATCTAGGACAACGACAAACTCAACCAAATCCAAGAATCAACTCACAATCGAACTCAAAACTCAACATAATTTTCATGATTTCCCTTCGATCCAAACCAACATCGTTCATACTCGAACCATATACCAATGCATGTTTTCAAACCTAACATGCTCTTATAATCGTAATATAAACTCATGGATCAAATATAACTCGAAAAGGAAAAAAAACGGGTCAAGAAATCAAGTCTTATCCAAAAAGCCGCAGCCCATCCCGAACGGAACACGTCTGTCCCGAATAGGATGAACGGCGTGATTTTTCTCGCCCAGTCGTGGGCTGTACCGAACGGGACACACCCATCCCAAGCGGGATGGGTGCCCTGCTGCTGCTCGTCTTTGCCGCGACGTGTCCCGAATGGGATGCTTCCGTCCCGCTCGGGACGCATCGTCTTCTTCGCAAACTCGCCGGAAACAGCACCTCAAACTCGATATATATACCAATCCATCCATTTGATTTCACATGAAAACATACCAACAAGATCCCTAGCTATCCTAGAACACAAATCAAGCCTCCAAACACGAAATATATGCAAGAAACAAAGGGTGTAGGGAGGGCTCACCGGAAAACCTTCTCACGGCGGCGGAGTGCGATTCTGGTGACTAAATTCGAAGCACAAGGTATCAAACAACTCCTTATGACAAGAGGAACATCAACCAAACACCAAAAACTCGATTAAACCCCGATTCAAGAAGTTCTATAATTCAAAACCCAAATTCTTAACAAGTTCGACGGCCTACCTTCTCTCTTCGATATCTCCGTCGATACTCGTCCTCACGACGCCCACTTTAGCTCGAAACGAAGCTTGAAGGAAGATCTATTCGATGGTGGTGGTCGCTCGGTCTGGGGTGGCCGGAGTTGGCCGAAATCTGGTCGGGAAAGGGCTGACGAGGTGGGGGGGTTGGAAATGGAGAAATTAGCTATCTTTCTTTTCTCTCTCTCTAGCTTAGGAATAAGGTAGATGAATAATGAGTATATCACTCATGTATATATTTGTTCTAATAATATTCCTCCTATAATTATATATATAATTATGTATATATATATATCTATATTCCAAACTCATTTGCTTTAAATAATGAAATTATTTCTCCCTAAGTTAAATAATATAAGGCACAACCCTCCAATAATTCCATAATATAAGGGAATTTATCTTTATACTATCAAATATCATAAATGTCATGCATATACTTCCAAAAACAATACATGCTACCCCATGTCTCAATTTAACCTTCAATTCATGATATAATCCCACCTTATATCATTTTCCAAGAAATCTTGATAATTCCTTCCAAATTGAATAATTAGTCTAAGCTCGATTTAGGAAATTTCGATTTCTCAAGCGCGATAAAATGAACTCAAAACTCGGAAATAAGATAAATACTCGAAATTAAGGAAAAATTCTATTTATTTGAACGAATAACCGTTACAAAAGTTTAATTACATGTGGAGTATTACAAAAGGCTAAAAAAATGAATTTGAGGTCATATATATATGGTTAAGTGAATTTGTAATTGTATAACTTATTCGGCCAGACACAATCAGGTGCTAATATGTATCCACACATTTAATGCGTTTGAAATTTGAAAAGTCTCGTCAAGAATTTCAACCAACTCAGAGGGAATATCAAACTGGCTCATGAAAATGGTGCGGTGCCTTGAACAAAACTCAAAATTCTAAAGAAGTTAACTTTGGAAAAAAAATATTTAAAATTTTGAAAAGGCTAAAACTTTGAAAATTATTTCGAAGAAGTTAGAAATTTTCAAAAAGAATTAAAACTCCTGGCTGGGAATAGTCGTCTATGAAAAGATGACTCTGAAGCACCACGAGGAAGCAATTAAATAAAAACTCGAAAAATAGTTCTCGATAAATCTTGAATAGGTGGATAAAAAATCAGGTGTACAATAGTATATTGAATAAAGTTCATGCAAGGTGCTTATGGGAAAGGGGTCGCTCCCCTACTATCCATTCATACGAACACAAATTGACTGAGGGGCTGCAAAGAATACACTCATCATCGTAGAAGGGTCATCTCTAACCAAATTGGAACCGTAAAGAATCATAAAGTGATACGAACGAACACTCGTGAATTTAAATAAGTGTAACAAAACAAAAAATAGAGCAATGTTCCCAAATCCTGGAGGAAAATCCTTGATACGGAGCCTCCATATGTTGCCTTGTATTTTTGGTTTTCTGCGGGCTAAAGCTTGTATGAGAATGGGTCGGCTTCACCAATTCCTTTGAAATTTGATAAGGCCTAGAACTATTGTTATGCCCAGAAAATGTCCATTAAGGAAAGAATCCGTAGCCCAACCCAAAAAGTTTGGAAAAGATTGATAAGGTCAACCAAAGAGTTCAATGATTAAGGGAGGTTGTTCGACCTAGTGATACTTAATTGGAACGAGGAATAAGAGCTCATTTGCTGTCCAAAGAACAATTGGCAAATACGAGGAGGCACGTACGACTATTCGAAGATGTGCTTCAGCTAAACGGAGATGTCTAATCATCAAGTCACAAAAAATCTATAAATAATTACTCCCTCCGTCCCACTTCAATTGTCCACCTTTCCTTTTTTGTCCGTCCCATTTAATTGTCCACTTACTTAAAATGGAAAAATAATACCCACGCACTAATAAAATGTTAGTAATGTAGAGATTACAGAATCTGAGAACGAGAATCAGACGATGAAACAGTACAAGGAAATGTAGCAAAAACAACAAAGCAGAACGAGAAAACGAATCCTTAGCCGAGTCGAGCGAACTCTTCCCGCAAGACAGAATATGCCTCCGTAGTGCTCGGGATATGGCAGTCTGTCCCCAAAGGTAAAACAGCTTTACGTCTCGATCGAAGCAGCACCGCAATCGACAGAGCTCCGGCGAACATGAGTGGAGCAGGGCAGAGTTGGCAGAACTCAGGTGAAATGCAACAAAAGTATGCTCAGGTGAAATGCAACAAAAGCTATATGCGGAAGTGTCTGTGTTGCTGCCTGGGGATGCCTATTTATAGGCATGTCCACACCTGAGGGAGCGTGTCGGATAATCAAGTCCGACAGCGGTTACGGTGGGAGACACGGCACGTGCAGCCGTTATGGGCGACAATCACGGAGCTCGTTTGAATTCAAACGAGCGTAACGGTCCGACACCTCATTGCGCACGTATGCTGACTCATCAGCCACGTCGCAAGCCACGTATGCATCCGTGTTGACTGGACTTGACCGAGTCACTTGACCCACTCCGATGAGCCCATTGGGCTCGTTTCTGTTGACCAAAAAGATAAGGTCGTAGCGGGCCAAGGCCCAAAGACCACCCAAAGACCAATTGCCAAGAATCGGGAACCGAGAACCGGGGCTCGGGCTCGGCCTGCGGCCCGTAGAGGCCGAAGGCCGAGGCGAGGCGAGGCAGGCGGCGGCGCGCGTGGGCACACGGCGGGCACGTTGTACAACGTCCCTAGCACACTCAGTTATTACACCATATCAGTGGAATTGTATTTAAACCTGTTAAGACAAGGTTATATTCCCAATGTGGGATGTCATAATTATTACATGTCTTGTCTTAATTAATCATGTAATAATGACGCCACGTGTCACCTTCGCGGATCAATTTCTCACTCACCGAAACACGGATTTGAGAAAATAAATATACCACGGTCATCTACTCACAACGTAGATCGATTCTGTAATATTTAATTTTCACAAAATTAAATATTTTATTTCTGGAATATTTATTTAAATATCTCCGTTTTCAACAATCCCCCCATGAGTGGAAATGCCCAATGCATGAAATGCAGAGCCAACTCCGTCCTCGAGAAACATTAATGCACACGAAGAGGTAGCTCGTGGCTTTGAACCTTTCATCTTCAACATCATCGGATACACTGGTGGCTTAGTGGTAAACTCCTTGAACTAACCCTCCATCGTGTGTATCTAGACAACGACATTGAAACACCAACGTTTCAAAACTCCATCCGTTCTCACGTTTGTTTCTATTACGGGCCATGGAAAACCCCTTTGGATTCATAAGCGTTCATTTGAAGCGGCCCTCACTTCCACTTATATAGGTGACTTCCTATTTAAGAGTATCCTGCCGTACTCAACCACTGCGTGGTTTTCAGGAGTCATTAAAAGTCGATTGACTTAACCTATACCACGTGCAGGCTCAAAACACCTAGGTTTGCTCACTTAGGGAAGGGAAGAATTAGGTGTTTACACTCGAACTTATATAGCTTAGTTTTCCCATTGAACCTAGTTCTTGGGATCTCCAATCACCTAGGTTGGGTGTCCACTATACTCGTCCTAAATTGTGGATTTTAGTCTCATTCCCTCTAGCAACTTGTACATTTGATCTCAGTTTAACCCTTTGGTTAGCGGATCCGCTAGGTTATCTATTGACTTCACATATTCAATAGAGATAACCCCATTCGAGATCAATTGCCTAACAGTATTATGTCGACGACGAATATGTCTCGACTTACCGTTATACATGTTGTTCAGTGCCCGACCAATAGCTGCTTGGCTGTCGCAGTGAATCATCACTGAGGGCACTGGTTTGATCCAACAAGGAATATCTTCAAGAAAGTGACGAAGTCATTCTGCTTCTTCACCAGCTTTATCTAAAGATATGAACTCAGATTCCATTGTGGAGCGGGCTATGCACGTTTGCTTCGTAGATTTCCACGAGACTGCCCCCCACCGATCGTAAACACATATCCACTCGTGGAATGTGAATCATTCGTGTCGGAGATCCAATTGGCATCACAGTACCCTTCGAGTACAGGAGGAAATCTTGTGTAGTGTAGCCCAACATGAAGAGTATACTTTAAGTATCTCAAAACTCTCACAAGAGCTTTCCTGTGTTCTTTACTTGGATTGCTCGTGTATCTACTCAGTTTGTTCACCGAGTAAGCAAGATCTGGTCGAGTGCAGTTAGTCAGATACATCAGACTACCAATGACCTTTGCATACTCCTCTTGAGCTACAGGGTCACCTCGGTTCTTGCTAAGATGAACATTGAGTTCCAGAGGTGTTTTTGCTGGTGAACTATCATAAGCATTGAATTTTCTAAGCACTTTCTCGACATAGTGAGATTGTGACAGAACAATTCCATCAGCTCTTCTCATGATTTTGATCCCGAGGATCACATCAGCTACACCCATGTCTTTCATGTCGAAGTTTCGCTTCAACATTCTTTTAGTATCAACGATTGCTTGTTGACTATTTCCCATAATCAACATGTCATCTACATAAAGGCATACAATAACAAAGGAGTTAGAAGTACCTTTATACTCCCTCCGTCCCACCTCAATTGTCCCACTTTCCTTTTTCGTCCGTCCCACCTCAATTGTCCCATTACTTAAAAAGGCAACTTTTTCACACTCAACAATTAAATATTAATTCCACTCAACTTACTTTACACTCACACTCCTTGGTTATTGTGCCCGGTCAACCCGGGACAATTCAGCCGGGACAGAGGGAGCAGTAGACACACTTGTCACACTCGTTGTACTTGAACCCGTTTGCCAACATTGCGTTGTCAAACCTTATATGCCACTGCTTGGGCGCTTGTTTTAGACCGTACAAGGATCTTATCAACTTACAGACCTTCTTTTCTTGATCGGGTACTACAAACCCGTCAGGTTGATCCATGTAGATTTCTTCCTCTAATTCACCATTTAAGAAAGCAGTTTTCACATCCATTTGGTGAATCTCTAGATTGTGCAACGCAGCAATCGCGAGAAGCACTCTAATAGACGTGATTCGAGTTACAAGTGAATAAGTGTCAAAGAAATCATCTCCCTCTCTTTGTCGAAAGCCTTTTGCCACAAGGCGGGCTTTATACTTATCAACAGAGCCATCGGCTTTGTACTTCCTTTTTAGGATCCACTTGCATCCTAAGGGCTTGCAACCTTTCGGGAGATCAGTCAGAATCCATGTATGATTATACATTATAGATTCAATTTCAATGTTGATCGCTTCTTGCCAGAGAGAAGCGTCTGGTCGAGCTAGAGCTTCCTTAATAGTTTTCGGTTCGTCATCTAACATATAAGTAATGAAGTCGGGACCAAAACTTTTAGCAGTCCTAGCTCTTTGACTATGTCTCAGTTCTTCCTTAACAGGATCAGAACTAGTAGCCTCCTCGTGTGTTCTCTTTTGAGAGACCTGAGGTTCATCCTCTTTTCTTTTGTTCGGATAGACATTTTCAAAGAATATTGCATTCCCTGATTCTATCGTCGTCCCTACAGTCACATTCGGGTTCTCCGACTTGTGTACTAGGAAATGATAAGCTGCACTGTTAAGCGCATAACCAATAAAGATGCAATCAATTGTTTTAGGACCGATTGCAACTTGTTTGGGCGGAGGCACTTCAACCTTCGCTAAACAACCCCAAACTTTGAGGTATTTGTAGGAAAGTTTTCTACCTTTCCACATCTCATATGGGGTAACATCTTTTCCTTTGAGAGGAATTTTGTTCAAGATGTAGTTGGTTGTTAAGACAGCTTCACCCCACATGTTTTCGGGCAAACCCGAACTAATCAATAAAGCATTCATCATCTCTTTTAAAGTCTGATTCTTCCTTTCGGCAACACCATTAGATTGAGGTGAATACGGAGCAGTCGTTTGATGAATTATACCTGAAGCAGCACAAAGTTCTTCAAACGGAGCGACATATTCTCCACCTCGATCACTTCGAATCATCTTGATTCGAGTGCTCAATTGATTCTCTGCTTCCATTTTATAGTTTTTGAAAGCTTCTATTGCTTCATCTTTACTTCGAAGTAGATAAAGATAGCAATATCTTGTGCAATCATCAATAAAAGTTATGAAGAACTTCTTTCCACCTCTAGTTTGCACAAACTTTAGATCACACAAATCGGTGTGAATTAATTCTAGAGGCTTGGTGCTCCGTTCGACTGATTGAAATGGTAACTTTGCCATTTTTGCTTCAACACAAACTTCACATCTTGTTTGTTTAAAATCAGTCACTTTCAACAAGTTTAGATTCATTAATCTTTTTATAGCATTTAGATTTACATGTCCTAATCTAATATGCCACAAATCAGAGCACTCAATCAAGTAAGCAGAAGAAGATTCACTTTTATTGATAACTTTTTCGGCTTGGCGCCGTGCCATTACATTCATTTTGAAAAGTCCATTGGCAAGGTAACCCCGGCCAAGGAACTTTCCAAACTTGGACAAAATAAACTTTTCAGACTCGAAAACAAGTTTAAAACCATTGTTTACAAGAAGTGAGCCTGACACTAGATTCTTCCGGATGTTCGGGACATGCAGAACATCCTTCAAGGTGAGATCCTTTCCGCTTGTGAGCTTTAGGACCACATTTCCAACACCAGCCACATCAGACGAGGCTTGGTTGCCCATATGAAGCTTTCTTCCTTCAACAGCTTTGTAGGAAGAGAAGACATTTCTCTCGGATGCTACGTGACAAGTTGCACCCGTATCCACAAACCACTCCCTCGGGTTGTCCACATGGTTGACTTCAGACACAACCGCGCACAGATCGTCTTCCCAATCATTATCAGGTTCGACGTTGTAGTTGTGCATCTTTCCTTTGCCCCTGCCATTAGCTTTGGGCTTCTTGCACTGATTAGCCATGTGGCCAGGCTTGCCACAATTGTAGCAGTCACCCTTGAACTTAGGCTCTTTGATCACAATGCCCTTGTTCGTTTGGGTAGGCCTTGATTGGGTAGGCCTCTTGCCCTTCTTTGATGGACCACCACGCTCCATCAAATTAGCCTTAGCCTCCACAGACCTTAGTCTTGGATCGGGCCTTCGATTGTCTTCTTCAATCCGAAGTTTGACAATCAAATCTTCAAGAGGCATAGCCTTTTGTTTGTGCTTAAGGTAACTCTTGAAGTACTTCCAAGAAGGGGGTAGTTTTTCTATGACCGCAGCCACATTAAAAGCATCGGGAAGCAACATCCCTTCGGCTTGAACATTGTGCAGGATCAACTGAAACTCTTGCACTTGTTCTACAACCGATCTATTGTCTACCATCTGGTACGACAAATACTTGGTCACGGCGTACTTTTTAGTACCCGCGTCCTCTGTTTGGTACTTCTTCTCTAGCATTTCCCACAGTTCTTTTGTGGTAGTTACATTGGAATAAACAGCATACAATGGATCTACTAGAGCATTAAGAATAAAATTCTGACAGAGGAAGTCTCCGTGGCACCAGTTGTCAAAAGCGACGCGCTTCTGGATGTCCGGCTCATCATCAGCACACTCGGGCTTGTCTTCCTTCAAGTAGTTGGCAAGCCCCAACGTAGTAAGGTAGAAAAGCATCTTTTGCCTCCAAGTCTTGAAGTCGACGCCGGAGAACTTGGAGGGCTTCTCCGCTTGAGCATTGGTAGGAAGTCTAGGAGCAGTCGGATCATAGTCAGGCACATTGTTGTTGTTGTTCCCGCCACTGGTGTTGTTTCCGCCATCATTCCCGGAAGTTTCCATCTCAGATAACGTGGATATTCTGTCTTGTGATTGTTAGTAATGTAGAGATTACAGAATCTGAGAACGAGAATCAGACGGTGAAACAGTATAAGGAAATGTAGCAAAAACAACAAAGCAGAACGAGAAAACGAATCCTTAGCCTAGCCGAGTCGAGCGAACTCTTCCCGCAAGACAGAATATGCCTCCGTAGTGCTCGGGATATGGCAGTCTGTCCCCAAAGGTAAAACGGCTTTACGTCTCGATCGAAGCAGCACCGCAATCGACAGAGCTCCAGCGAACAGGAGTGGAGCAGGGCAGAGTTGGCAGAACTCAGGTGAAATGCAACAAAAGTATGCTCAGGTGAAATGCAACAAAAGCTATATGCGGAAGTGTCTGTGTTGCTGCCTGGGGATGCCTATTTATAGGCATGTCCACACCTGAGGGAGCGTGTCGGATAATCAAGTCCGACAGCGGTTACGGTGGGAGACGGCACGTGCAGCCGTTACGGGCGACAATGACGGAGCTCGTTTGAATTCAAACGAGCGTAACGGTCCGACACCTCATTGCGCACGTATGTTGACTCATCAGCCACGTCGCAAGCCACGTATGCATCCGTGTTGACTGGACTTGACCGAGTCACTTGACCCACTCCGATGAGCCCATCGGGCTCGTTTCTGTTGACCAAAAAGATAAGGTCGTAGCGGGCCAAGGCCCAAAGACCACCCAAAGACCAATTGCCAAGAATCGGGAACTGAGAACCGGGGCTCGGGCTCGGCCTGCGACCTCGCAGAGGCCAAAGGCCGAGGCGAGGCGAGGCGGGCGGCGGCGGCGGCGCGCGTGGGCACACGGCGGGCACGTTGTACAACGTCCCTAGCACACTCAGTTATTACACCATATCAGTGGAATTGTATTTAAACCTGTTAAGACAAGGTTATATTCCCAATGTGGGATGTCATAATTATTACTTGTCTTGTCTTAATTAATCATGTAATAATGACGCCACGTGTCACCTTCGCGGATCAATTTCTCACTCACCGAAACACGGATTTGAGAAAATAAATATACCACGATCATCTACTCACAACGTAGATCAATTCTGTAATATTTAATTTTCACAAAATTAAATATTTTATTTCCGGAATATTTATTTAAATATCTCCGTTTCCAACATAAAATAATAATTTCCTCTATCTCTACTCGCATTGATTATTGTATCAAAAGCAAAGTGGACAATTCATATGGGACGGAGGGAGTAGTATTTATGATTGTAAAGACATTGAATTACCTAAGCTATCAAAGGTCTTGTGCAATTGTTTGTGTATTTAATATTTGTACACTGCTTTTTATTTCTATTTATTCAAGTATTCACTAAAATAAAACCTGCCAAAAATCGACATCAGCAGCGAGAACATGGGCCTCCGTTACTGCTGCTGAAGCTCGACATAATGAGAGAGAATCTGGTGTGTTTGTGCGGCCACTGTATGTCGGATATATGTTTTAAACATATGTCCAATGATATATTTGTACCATAAACTCAATTCAACTGTTTTACTCATCGCAAGATTATTAAAATTACAAAAATGAGCTAAACTTGTTGTAAATGTTAAATAAGCATATATGTTAGTTTTACGAGAAAGCCGTGTCAGATAGATTAAAAAGCCTTAAATCTGCTCTGTTAATGGAGAAGGAGCCATTGTCATTGATCTTAATCATCTTCAGTGTCACCCCACTAGTTCATCAAAACATTGATAATGATTCAGCTATCCATTGACAAACTGCTGAACAAATTGTCTAATCCATCATTTTAAATGTATAAGATATATAAGTGTTGAACTGATTCCATGAACTTCATTACAGATCAGCTTCTGACATAGTAACACACTGCCTGATAGTCCAGTACGAGGCGAGGAAGGCGGGCTAGATCAGAGGATGATGAAGCAGAACCCAATGGAAGTGCCTCATAATATCAAGATTTTTCAGAAATTTTGGAGAATATAATGTGTTTAGCACACAAATCAATTATTGTCTTTCTCGTACGTAGTAGACTTGAAGAAACATAGTTGAAAAATAGCATTACTTGTCTTGTGGAATCTAATCCTGCATACAAGCAGGCTGGAAAGTTCAACTGGAAAGTACTGATGTTTGTTTACATATATATATATATATGATGTGATGTCTGAATATTGAATCTAATATGATTATGACCACCACAGGTACTCATCCATGGTGCTAACTGCTAACACCTCTTCAGGAGCTGCACCTGTGAGATTATTCCCGCGTAGGCGATGCATTTTTCTTGAAGATGGCATAGGCATCGCTGTAAATCGCCACCACACTGGCAAACACAGCCAGTCCAACCATGAAAACAGCCAAAATCTTTTCCTTCCAAGAGGTGATGCAGTGAACATCTCTCAATGTGATGATAGCCGGAAAGATGAAGCCGATGCAAACTGCTGTAGTTGCTCCGGTGAACTGGAAGGCATCCCAAATGCTAGGAATGAAATTGGCACCCAAGAAGATAACAGAGATGAGTCCGGTGGTGAGCAAGCTGAACCGGACATTGTCAGCAGTCAAAGGAATCGAAGATGGGAAGAGCAGGCCGTCCAAGTTGAGACGAAGAGGGTGGAATATGACTGGGAAGACGAGCATCAGATGAAGCACGTAGCTGACACGAACGCCATCGTTCAGCTGGGAACTCAGAGGGATACCAAGATCTGTGTCGAAGTTGGACAGCACATCATCCAGAGTTGAGTCGCCAAACAAGAGGAACCCGAAGAAGCTGGTCATGATGTAAATGGCTGAGCACATTGCCAATGAGGTTCGAACCACTGGCTTTATCATGCCCCCATTTTCAAGCTCGTTCTCAATGCTGTGAACTGCAGTGAGTTGCGTTTCAATCATCATAACATGATCAATTCAGGACCAGCGGAGTTGAAAGAAGTTTACCATTGAAATGGCAGACGTAGGCGGTGACGAGGACAGGGACGACGGTGAAGAGAGTCCAGATGGAGTTGATGTCAGGGAGATGAGGGAGAAAGCGTGGTATCTTGGTTGTACCTTGTACCCATTTAGTAACGGCTATGCCTGCAGTTATTACAAGAAAAACAAGTGCAAGAAAAACTGCCAAAGCAGAGGTGTGCCGCAAAGAATCTGCAAGAATATCATATCATTTCATCAGAATCAAGAACAATCAACTTAATTCTTCTACAGAAAAAATTCAGATTGAAGCTCACCTATGCGCTTCAAGAATGCCAATGGAGTGAAAACTCCGAGGGTAGCCACAACAAGCACGAAGAACCGGCCGGTCCACCAGTGCTCCCCGAACCAGCTCTCCAATAGACCGGGGTGATGAACTCCGCTCGAAGATGAACCGGATACAACATCACCTTCACAAAAATTCAATTTTCTCAAACACAAATCCAAATCTCATCAAACAAATTCAATACCTCCAAAAGTACCTATTATGATCATGTAGACAATTAGTATCCCGATATTATTGACCACCACGCAGGCTTGCAGCACTCTGCGGCCCACCTCGCCGAACGCATCCGCCATCACGCCACCGTAGGAAGTGACGCCGCCGGCTTTGCTGAACCGGAGCAGCATGGATATAGAAAGCTCCGTGAGGAAAGCAACAAGCAGAATAGCCGCGACGCCGGCGGCAAGGCCCAGAACTTTCATGGTTGCCGGCAGTGCCATGATGCCGGCGCCGATTATGGTAGTGGACAAGTTGAAGACTGCTCCGGTGAAGGAAGCTCCGTTTTGTTCTCCGTGGGAGAAGCTACTGCTCTCTGCCTTCTTGGGCGTCAACAGAGGTGTTTTTTCATCGATTATGCGGACAGAAACTGCATCCTTCTTCGATTTTCTTGACGAGTGCTTGGCTTTCTTCTGGGTTTTGGTCGTCATGTCTCAGATTCTTGGATGCGATTGAAAAGATGGAATCTTGAAAATCGGTTTTTTTTTTTTTTTTTTTTTTGAAGAAAAATATGATGCAGAAAGAATTTTCGACACTTTTCTTGTCTGTAATCTAATTATTATCAGGGTATCTATTATACAATTTCATGGATACAATGATTGAACACCTTCCTTTTTTTTTATAAGCCCCCATTAGAACAAAATCTTTCAATTTTTCGGAAAAAAAAAAAAAAAGGGAGTAGGCATAGAAAAACCAAGCTTATCAAGAAAATGATGGTGACTGAAACCAATGATAGTAGAATAAAAAATGTGGCGAATGGCAGGCGTCTAGCCTTCAAATTTCAATGATGGTGGGCGCATTTACAAAAGGACAAGTGTGCTACATTATTAGTTGTTTCTCTTATGGCCGATCGCCACATATAGGTTGGGCTTGCGTCAACATCTTGCTTCGCAATTATTTGCTTCAGATTTTACATTAATAAAATGAAACAAATTCCAAACAAGCTAGCATCTTGCTGTGAACTAGAAGAAAAATAATACATTCCTATCTATTCCTCAACAATTCTTCAAACTGTGCAGGTACGCCATGAATGCAGATGAATTGCGGTCCATGACTGGCTAGTGGTAAGGATGAGATTACCAACATCTGCATCTCAATTTTTGTCTCATTGCTGGAAATGATCTTGGTTAATTGATGCTGTTAATTGTTGTGATTAATTAATTCATTTGGATTCACAGTTGCAAGCTTCATGGACAGGAACTGCATGAGAGGTAAGGAAGTGAAGTTATATGAATCACTGTTGAAGAGATGATGAGATATATAGATACCTCAACCTGGCGGGTGGGGGAAGTTGGTGGCGTGGCGGGTGGGGGATGTTGGTCGATGTCGGGTCTGTGTCATGGTCGTATACAGACCCCACAAAATTTATAACAAAATTTTGAAAAAATATCATAATAGTGCATTGAGTATTTTTTTTAAGGCCAAAACATCAAATTTAGTCCAAACTATCCGTATTTTTTCAATTCTAGTACGAATTATACATATTCTCTATTTTATGTCTAAACTTTCTAAAATTATTCAAATCTAGTCTGTAAAAATATTCTGACAACGGAAAGCTGACTAGCAACCGGAAATCCTTGTCATATTTAAAAAATAAAATAATTTAAATTCACATCATAAAATATAATTCCACATCATATTTATTTTACATTTCATATTATTAGAAAAAATTCAATCGACTTGCGATTCCTTTTCCCTTTCCGTTCCCCCAATTCCTTTTCCCTTTTGTGCCCTTCCGTTCGACTGAAAAATGGAGATTTAACCGACGGTGAGAATTATGCAGGACTGGGAGGAGACTATACTTACATTCACCTCGTTCAGAGAAAAATCAACAAGAAAGCAGCCTCTGTCTCTGGGCATCATAAAATAAATATGATGTGGAATTAGTTTTTATGATGTGGATTTAAATTATTTTATTTTTTAAATATGACAAGGATTTTTGATTGCCCAGTCAGCTTTCCGTCGTCGGAATATTTTTACAGATTAGATTTGAATGATTCTGGAAAGTTTGGACATAAAATAGAGAATAGGTATAGTTCGTACTAAAATTGAAAAAAGGGGATAGTTTGGACTAGATTTGATGTTTTGACCTTTTTTGAATGTATATAATGTTTTTGGTCAGTCAAAATCCTAAATGACCACTTTCACTAAATAAAAACCTTAAATAACCACGTGCACATTCAGAAAATAGTCATTTTCCAATATTATCCTTAATTTTATAAATGTGATTCTTACAATTGAAAAAACAACTACCCACTACAATTTAAATGTCATATTCAATATTTTCTTAAAAAGAATTAAATAATAAGATCACAAATGTTTTTTTTAGATTTGTTGTCCAAATTAATTTTTTATTTTAATATTTAATCGTAAATGTGTTGCAAATAATTTTATACTAATCATACAAAAGGTACTTAGCAATTTAATTATTTAAAATAAATAACTAAATGTGATCACAATACATCGAATACCAATTATTTTTATTTATAAAAATCCAAATCACAAATAATCTATATCTATATATATATATTAAAACAAAACCGGGGGACAAATATGTAAAATACCCTAAAATAACTAAAATATAGTTGATATAATAACCATAAAATAACTAAAATATCTATATAAATATATTGTAATAGATATTCCCAAATCTTTTCACTTTCTTTTTAAATTTTCAATAATATGTCCATATTTTTTTTCTATATAATGTACAAATTATTTAAACCTATCTATATATTAGTAAAAATCTAATTAGCTTGATTTTTTATTTTCCAGCGGTCTATTCGTTAATTTTTACACTAAAATTAACGCATTAACTTATTTAACTCAACTAATAATAAAATTTTATTTATTTTAATTCACATATCAATTTAATTATTCTTAGCCTAATAACAATATTCGTCAAATATAGTCAGATTTAAACAGTATTGAGATATTGATATCTTTTGAGACTTTTTCCCATCTATAAATAATTATCTTTTTTAGTTCAATTTATTATGAATATTACTTTTTCACTTATTTCATTATTTATATTAAAGGGTAATAAAGGGTAATTATGTACGAGGGAAGAAAGAGAAGTTTAATGAGCAAGTGTCCAAGTATCATATACTAAAGGGTAATTATGTATATTTATAATTTATGGAATATTCTATCCCATACTTTTAAATTTATGGAATTCTATCATACACTATTTTTATTAATGAAATCTCATCCTAATATTTGACTTCATCAATTTTATGCCACATCATTTATAAAATGCCATGTTGGAAGTCCACATCAGCCTTTGAGTTGACATGGATATATGATGTGGCAAATATTTATTTTTTATTTTCTAAATATTTTTATTAGAAAAGCTATACAATTTATTTTTTACGTTAATTTTAAATTTTATGTAAATCTTTTAATTCTTTTTGAATTTTTAAGATGACACGTTGCATTCTTAAATTTAAATACATCTATCAAATTTAATATTCAATAGTTAATACTAAATTCTTATTATCGAATAATTAATATCAAATAAAATTTCATTTAGCTCAATAATGATCATTAATTAAAATTAAAATATTAATATTAAAGTTATTCTTTTAAAAAAATATGTTTAGGACTTTTAATTTCCTATACTTATTTGTAGATAAAGCTTATTTCATAAATTTATACTAATGGCTTGTGCAGGACAGCTATAAATGAAAGTGGTAGTAGTGTGCGGCGACACCAACAAAACAAAAAAATTATTGTTATAAAAAACTACAAATTAATTTGATGGAATGTTGAATGAAAGTATGCATAAATTTTGTAGATAGAGACGTAAAAAATAATGAGAAAAATGTTGGAAGGCACGGCGAAGATAAAGGAACATATATGGCAGTGGAGATGTAAATTAAATAATGAGAACTTAATATTAATTATTGAATAATAAATTTGATAATTAAAATTCAAAAGTGGATTGTGCCCATCAATTATATTTTGAATTCTAAAAAATTTTAAATATAATAGAATTAATGATTAACTTCAATTATAAAATTAACTTACAAAATTTTAAATTTTATAACTTGTTCTAATAGAATATGTAGAAAATAAAAAAAATTTAAAAAAATCGCCACATCAAAGGTTAATGTGGACTGCCAACATGATAATATATAAACAATGTGGCATTACATTGATGATGTCAAATGGATTGGGATGAAATTCCATAAATAAATATAATGTAGGATAAAATTAATAAACTTAATAGTATGTGATAGAATTCTATAAATTACCATAATTTGAGATAGATATACATAATTGCCCTATACTAAAATAAATTTGATTCGAATATATTGTAAAGTGGATTTGATTTTCTTCACATGTGTAAAAGGTATTGAAACAACACCACACACCTTAATTTAGAGCAAAAAAGTACAAGACCTATTTATCCGGCTTACAACTAATCCATTAAAATTCGTGTTTGAAAAATATATTTGAGAAATTATTATAACATAGCATACGGAGGAGTAAATATGTTCTTTTTTATTGATGAAAGATTTAAAAAGTTTGAATCACTTATGAAGTTGTGAATATTTGTTTACATTTAAACATATTAGTTTGATTTCCAACAAAATTTGTGTGGAAAAAGAAAATAAGAGAATGGGTTAAAAGGAAACAGGGTTTTTGAATAGGAATATGCTACTATGTTCCACCAGAAAGTGGTGATTTATACTATATCAGAATGTTGATAAATATTGTTCGTGGTACTGAATGCCACGAGGATATGATGTTTATAGATGGAGTTCAATATGAGTCATATTAAGATGCATGTTTTGCTTTATGTTTGTTGGAATGTTCATTAATGGAATAATTGAAGAAAGTTATTGGGGGACTTCAGAGTCTATTAGACAATTATTTTGCAATCTACTCACTACAACGTCGATGAGCAAACCCGAAGTTTTATGAGAGATGTGTTGGACTTATCTTTGGGATGATATACTTTATAAAAGGCACAAAGATTCTGCAAATCCAGGTATATAACTCTTTTTTTTTCATACACACACACACTATAAAGTATCTTACGTTCGTTGAACATGAGAAAATATTGCAAAAGACCTGAAAAAATCTTGAAGATTTCAGTGAGTTTCCCTATACAAGTTCACAATATTTCTTTGGAAGTGGGAATCGATTAATAACGGATGAAATGAACTATAATCGTGAAGAATTAGCATCTAAACATACATACTGCTTGGAAAAGCTACCAGATGAATAACGTCATGTGTACGATGTAATTATGGAAAAAGCTAAATTTGATGGTTCTGCTGTATTCATTGTCTGTGGTTATGGTGGTACCGGTAAACCTTTTCTTTGGAAGACCTTATCTGCTGCAATAAAAAGCAAATGCCACATAGTTCTAAATGTTGCTTCAAGCGAAATAGCATCTTTGTTGTTGCCTGGTGGAAGAACTGCTCACTCGAAAATTTCCATTCCACTGACTCTTTATGAGAATTCAACTTGCAACATAAAACAAGGAACTCCATTAGTTGAATTGATTATAAATTGCAAGCTTATTATTTGGGATGATGCTCCTATGATGCACAAGTATTGTCTTGAAGCTCTTGGTCGAACCATGAAGGATCTGATGCGGTTTAAGAATAGTTCATCATGCAAGCTACCATTTGGTGGAAAAATAATGATCTTTAGTGGTGATTTTAGGCAAATATTGTCTGTTATACCGAAGGAAAAAAGATAAGACATTGTCAATGCCACTATCAATTCATCATATTTACGGAAAGATGTGATAGTTTTAAGGTTGATGAAATATATGCGACTCCAAAATATACGCTATGAAGTTGAAGCCTCTGAATTAAAAACATTTTCAAAGTGGGTTGCATCAATTGGAGATGGTGATAATGATGGATAAGAAAATGTCCAAATACTTATGATATTTACCTTAACTTTTCTGGAGACCGTGTAGAGGCAATTGTCAAAAGCACGTATCCTAATGTATTATCTGGCAATAATGATCTATCATATTTGCAAGATAGAGCAATTTTGGCTCCAACAATGGATATTATTGATTCGATGAATCAATACATGATGGATTGTAATACCTCTGACAGTAGGGTTTATTTAAGTTCAGGCAGTATATGTAAATCTAATGGACTGATGAATATGTTGATTGATTTGCACACACTTGGATATTTGAATGGCTTGAAATGTACGAAATTGTCAAATCATAAGATGACGCTTAAAGTGGGTACTCCCATTATGCTACTGAGAAATATAGATCATTCTGTTGGATTGTGCAACGAAACCCATCTAATTATCACTAGGCTTGACAATCATGTTATTGAAGCTAAGATACTAACTGAAAATACTTCAAGTGGAATTGTTTTTATTCCGAGAATGACCCGCACACCTTCTGATATACATTTTTCATTCAAGTTTCAGAGAAGACAGTTCCCTTTTATTGTTTATATGTCATGACTATTAACAAGAGTCAAGGATAATTCTTATCATGTGTTGGCATTTTATTGAAGAAACTTGTCTTTACTCATGGTCAATTATATGTTGCTGTTTCCAGAATTACAACTAGAAGCAGCCTCAAGATATTAGCAAGTGATGATGATATTCTTAGAATTTCATGTACTGCTAATGTTGTATATTAGGAAGTATTTCAGAATGTATAAAATATATTATATATTTGTGCACATATGTTATCTTACATATATATATATATATATATATATATATATATATATATATATATATATATTTTAATTTTACATGTTTTACACAAATACAAGTGAACACTAATTAACAAATAAATTAATTAATTGTCCCGCGCATCGACGCGGGTGCCATACTAGTATATATTAAAAAAAAATAGGAGGATAAATATGTAAAATACTGTTAAGAAAAAAAATAATTGATGTAATAATCATATCTATGTAAAAATAAAATTGATGTAGTAAATATTGATTTGCTTTGTAATATTTTTTTTACATTTCATGGATAATATATTTGCAAATCTTAAATAATATTTGTTCAACAAAAATAGTATTTTTGGATATAATGAATATAATTCTAAGAAATATTATTTGTACATGATACAATTAATATTATATTTATTATTTTAAACATAATCATCATTTTAAATAAAAATTGGATATTGTTGATTTGGTATATATAATTGATATTTTTTTTATATTGTTATTGATTTAAATGATGCACAAATATCAAACATATAATTAATGCACTAAATACTCTATATCAACTCATAATAACTTTTTATCTTTTATATTTAAAATCTAAGATGTGTGACATTAATTTAATACTATTTTTTTAAGCACATTCATCATTTAAAAAAATGGATATTGGTATATATTATTAATATTTTTTATATTTACGTTAATATTTATTGCTAATTATAATGATGCACAAATATCAAACACGCAATTAACAAACTAATTACTTTATATTAACTAATAATAACTTTGGATCTTTATAGATATAAAATCTCAGAAGTGTGACAATAATTTATATTCATAAATCATCATAGCAGCAACATTTAAAAAAAAATTAAAATATAAAAATTTAAATTGATGGAAATTTTCAACAACTCTCATATAGTAAAAAAAAATTACTCTAATGTCGATCATCATCATAATGCATATTGCCTAGTATATGAGGCAAGTAATACCATCATAAAATTGCACATTTTACATCAAAAAATTAAATAAAAATGATTTATTCTCGGAGGAAGAATTAAAAAGAAAAAAAAACTGAGAGATCAGAGGCTTGGATAGGTTGAAAATATTATGTTATATTCAGAAGAATATTAAATTATTCTAAGATAAAATGAAATTATAGGTTATTTTAGAAAGTCAAGTTATAGAGTAAATGAAATAAAATGAGAAAAAAATAGTATGTCATAATATAACTAAAATAAGTTCAAATATGATATTAAGATGTGAGACTACAATGCAAAAATATTAGTGTGTCACACTATATTGTAAAATATGTGAAAATTTTAAATTGTTTTTATTGAGAGAATTTATGAAATAGTCAATTTGACTATGTATCTTACAATTTTTGCCACATTTATGAATATATCTCAAAATAGCCAAATACATGTTTCTGACATTTACGGGTGAAATTTAGATAATTTTTAATAAATAAATTAAAATAATATTTATTAAATATTGTGGAGTGTGTGTGAGTGCGATCCGGGAGTGATCTAAACTTTATATAAGAATATTGGTCAATCCGGAAGAGACCAGAAGGCAACCTAGTGCAAACTGGGTGCAACATGGAGCGATTAAAATATTATTTTAAATTCTAAATGTTGAATAAAATATTTAAAATATATTTTATCACTAACCAAAAAATTATTACTTGATCATTTTAAATAATTAATACTTATTTGTTTGACTGCTATCTTCTTTAGGTTATGTTTATCAGCAACCGGCCCAACCACTCAACCACCCAACTTTTATTATATTTTATTAAGTTTATCCTTGACCACTCAACCCCTATATATATATATATATATATATATATATATATATATATTATTGAAAATTATTGAATTAGTTTTAACCCTTCAATTAAAATAAATATATATATTAATTCCAATAAAAAAAATATATACAAGTTAAATACCTTATCAAAACTTAACAAATATTTTATAACTACAAACATTGCATTTTAAATATGAGAAGATATTAAAATTAATAATAATACACACAAAAATATATTTTAAAGAATAGTATATATAATACTCTTTAAATTTTGGTAGAGAATAGTGTATATATTTGAGAATAACATATTTCCTTAAAGAAAATAATAATAATCCCATTGCTACAAAATAATATAATTAGAGAATAATATATTTCCTATATATATAATATCACAATTTTGGTAGAGAATAATATATATATTTTCTCTCTCTCTCTCTCTCTATATATATATATATATCTTAATTTAAAATTAAAAAATATATATGTCAATATTAAACTCTATTTGTAGAGAATAAAAATATATATAAATTTTGGTATATATTTTATTTATTTTTATTTTATTATTTAAAAGATATAACAATTTTAGTAATACATTGAAAGAAAATTAAGTGATCAATAGAATAGTGACTCTGATACCATGATAAACGGGTTTGGGTAGAACTCATTCCCAAAAGCTAGCTGAAAGGGAGAGGGTACCCAACCACAATTTATACATAAGTTCAGTTCAGCTCAGTAACAGATCGATGTGAGACAATGTTCTAACACCCGCCCTCACGCGCAGCGTGCTCTTGTCCCAACATCGTGTACGAGAAACGACCAAGGTCAACCGACCTGGCCTGATACCATGTAAAGATCCCCACTTCTCCTTACAAAACCGTCACGTAAGGAGATGGGACCTCCACTATTATATAGTGGTATATATCATTATTTGATTGGTTCATGATTAAAAAATGAAAAAAAAATATATGTGGGACCCACACAATTGTATGGTCTTATTAGGTCTGTCGACCACTATTAAAATTGTAACGCCCCCTGTTCGCCTTCCCAAACTTAGGGTGCGCTACAGTGGGTTGGGTGATTTAAACAGAGGAAGATTGAGATATTCAAACAGAAACTAGGGTCCACGCCCAATCGGTTCAACATACATAATTGAAATAATGGTGTTTGTAACGAGGCAAACAAATCTCGCCACCATAGTGTACGAATGATAACGAGAAACAAAGAGTTTGGTTTCTCAGATAATTATTACAAACTGGGAAGGAAATAGATTCAGAGTTTCATGCAGCGGAGAGTTACGCAGTGGAGACATGCATATGAAGATGCATGTCTCAGGATCAAGTTCTTATTGGGATAATCCTGCCCTCGACACCGTTGCATCCGCATCATTGCCACTAACCTGCACATTTTAGAAATAATGCACATGGGCTGAGTACAACGTACCCCGTGAGGACATGACCCGAAAACAAATGATACCTGATTAAATATGAGTGCTATATCACACACAAATAAACCACGGGGTTTAAGAAAAACATTTGCCCGTGTTTTATCTCAAAACATTTTGCACTGTACAGTTTTTCTCACAAAGGAAGACATATCTGTTTTAACGTTGTGTGACCGGAAGTTGGCCGACTTCCAAGTCACGATGAGCAGTTGAGAATGGCGAACCATTCGGCCCACTGTCACCATTTAGTGCACTGGTCTCAGAACTCACCGCATTGAGACCCGATCGATTTATGACACAGAATGTGTCTCTCCTTATCTCTCCGAATGTATCAATACTCCATTGAGTGACCAAGTCTGAGCTTGACTCAAGACAACAGAGGATCAATGCCCCTAGAGTTTACGAGTCGTAGCTCAGGGTTCTTTCGAAACCTGGTTCAGTTCTCGTTAAACCCAATCTCCCTGGTCAACTCGGTTGACAGAGGAACAGATACGAATTCAAAATAGTTTTGGCATAGTCAATCAGTTAAAAATCAAATTAATTTGCATGTGTTTCAAAATAAGGCTTATAGCCCAAAATCAAGCGAAAATAGGAATAAAATCGTCCCCACCTCAAATGCTTACAGATACGGCGCAAGTAAGTTGATTTGTGATTGAAAAGCTCTCCGGTTACTCTGTGTTTCCTTCAATTGACAACACAGGAGAATACAACAAATTAGGTGGATTATCTACGTAGTATAAATCAGCGCCCCAGCTGATATCTTCGCAGAATTCAGGTTCTAAGGCAAACTAACTTTACGACGAGACAAACATAATCCTAGCTACCCAACATGCATTGCCCGTACAGCAGGACATGCATGAACTTACCCAAATTCCCTCATCTCAGAAAACAATCCATGGTTAAATAATCAACCAATTCAGAGTTTGAAAATGGATTAAACACTTCAACACGTAATAGTACTTGCATGATTTATTATAGTCGATTCCCAACGTTCGAAATCAGTTCAATTTGCACATATTCAAACATTAATAGCCTGAGAACTGATATAAATAGTCATGCGTCGAAAATAAATCAAATCGAATCAAAAATGGGCAAAGAAAACACGAAAGCAGGACACAGCCGTGGCCCTGTCAATCGACGACGGCTCCGTCGATCGACGACGGGGCCCCGTCGATCGACGGTGGCCCTGTCGATCGGCAGGAAGGTCGCCAACAGCAGCTGCCGCGAGCGTGCGACGCGGCTATTTTTCTCCGACCATTTCCGGCCAAACCAGAGACTTCCGACGCAGCCCCACCCTCTATACAGTACTAGGAACTAAATGAGATGCAACACAACCCACGAAATAATGAAAACAAGCAGCTGCAGCAGTGAAGAAAAAGGAAGGAAACCCTACCTTTCTTGGACGTTTCAGGTGGATTTTCCGGCGATCGGTCAGCGGGGGTGGCGAACAAATACTATCAAACGTTTCCTACCATCACAAGGAACAATAATATGTAGTTTAATCGCAGGTTCATTGTCGTTTTCACGAAGTTCTAACGAGGGTTACGGTTTCGGAATTTCTTACCAACACGCCCTGTTGATCGAGCTGTAACTCTCGCGATCCTTAACCAAATCAGTTGCTTCTGGATTCTATGGAAAGTTTGAAGTACGATCTTTGTTTTGTCTTCAGAAGTCGCGGCCTGAATCTCACCAGGTTGGTCGGAAAAACGCGAGGAAGGAGGTGAGTTGAAAGCTGCTGCACGGCTGCGAAGCGGTGGAAATGAGCTGCTCCCTCTCTCGTTTCTGATCAGAATAGCTTTCTTGCACCAAAATACAGAATTCCACAATTATTGAAGGCACGTGGGGGGGTATGGGAGTGATGGGGAGTGCCACGTGGCACGATCCCACTCTTGTCAGCTCCGGATTCGTTATTTCATGTAATAACCCCGTTATTCGACCTTCGTTGCTTCTTAATTTGACATGCATTGTCCAATTTAGAAAATGGACATCCATGGAAATGCTCTAAATCGCGAATCCAACCCGTGGGTTAAATTCCACAATTTTTGGAATTTTCTCGTTTTCCCTCCGAACTTAATAGTTCAAAAAATCATAACATATTCCACGGGTCTTAAAATTTCATTCCGTTTGTTTCTAAAATTTTTATAAATTAATTTCAAGTATACCCTAGCTCGATGAAAGAAACGGAGCTCTCGGGTGCAAGTTGTCGATTTTATCGTAACCAAAACACACTAGAAACCCTAGTTTATCGCGCACGGGTTTTCTACGTAAAGTTCGTCTCCATGGTTGCTTAGGGTTTCTTAATACGTACTCATGGACATTTTGTTTACATGAAACGGACATGCATGCAACAACGGGTGTCGAAAATTGAGTAACGAATAATTTAAGGGCAAAAATAAAAAAAAAATCCCTTTTATTTAATTATTAATTAAGCTATAAGTCGTTTAATAAAAACTCGGGATATTACATTCACCCCACCTTGCAAAAATTTCGTCCCGAAATTTGCTAAGGGTTTGTAAACAACTCAGGGTACTTGTTCATCATCTTCTCTTCGAGTTCCCAAGTTGCTTCTTCTTGTCCATGGTGGTTCCACAGGACTTTGACTAGTGGAATGGACTTATTCCTCAATTCTTGGACTTTTCGGTCCAAGATTCCTACTGGCTTTTCTTCATATCGCAGATCTGGGTTCAGGGTAACTTCCTCCTGATGTATCACATGCTTAGGATCGTACACGTATTTCCTCAGTTGTGATACATGAAATACATTATGTACGTTACCCAAACTTGGCGGTAGAGCCAATCGATAAGCAACCGGGCCTATACATTCTAGGATCTCGTAAGGTCCTATGAAACGCGGTCGTAGTTTACCCCTTGCGCCAAATTTGATGATTCCTTTTGACGGCGAGACTTTTAGGAAGACCTTGTCCCCAACTTTGAATTGTAAGTTGGTCATTCTCGTATCATCATACGATTTTTGCCTACTTTGGGCCTCCTTAATCCGTTCTCGGATTTGTCGAACTATCTCGATCATCTCGTTAATAGCATCGGGCCCGAGAATTCGTCTTTCTCCCACTTCATCCCAATAAAGCGGAGATCTACATTTCTTCCCATACAAGGCTTCATATGGAGCCATTCCGATGGTTGCCTGATAACTGTTGTTATAGGCGAATTCAATGAGTGGTATAATCATCTCCCAACTTCCTCCTCGATCTAAAATGACAGTCCGTAACATGTCCTCTAGTGTTGGATTGTTCTTTCGGACTGACCATCCGTTTGTGGGTGAAACGCCGTACTGAAATTCAGGCGGGTCCCAAATTTCTTTTGCAAGCTCGTCCAAAATCTAGATGTAAGCTTTGCATCCCGATCCGAGGTTATAGTCACGGGTACTCCGTGTAGCCGTACTATCTCCCTCACGTACAATTGTGCCCACTTATCTGAACCATACGTTGTCCAAATTGGCAGGAAGTGGGCACATTTCGTGAGGCGGTCAACGATAACCCATATTGCCGTATTCCCCTTTTGTGACTTTGGCAGCCCCGTGACAAAATCCATCGCAATATGTTCCCATTTCCACTCAGGAATGTCTAACGGTTGTAACTTTCCATAGGGTCGCTGATGTAGTGCCTTCACTTGTTGACAAGCCAAACACTTTTCGACATACAGAGCGACATCTCTCTTCATACCGTCCCACCAGAAGGTTGTTTTTAGATCCTGGTACATCTTGGTGCTTCCAGGGTGGGCGGTATAAGGTGTATCATGAGCCTCGCTCATAATTTCATCCCTCAGTTCCTCGTTTTTCGGCACGCAGATTCTATTCTTGTACATCATTGCGTTGTCTGGTGCCTCCTTGTATTTGTTTGACTCCTTTATCCGGATTCTTTGACGTAATTTCTCGAGTTTGTCATCTTTCCTCTGCGCTTTAATTATTCGCTGCCTCAAGTCTGATTCGACGTTTAAGGCAAACAGTGAACACCTCTCTCTTTCGGAGGGAGTAATTATCTCCAGATGTAGTTTCTCAAAATCTCGGATAAGTTCAAACTCTTTGGTTAAGAGGGAACCTAACCTTGTTGAGTCCTTTCGACTCAAGGCGTCAGCCACATAATTTGCTTTCCCCGAGGGTAGTTGATCGTTAAGTCATAGTCATTGACCAACTCTAGCCATTGTCGCTGTCTCATATTCAGATTCTTTTGCTCGAAGAAATACTTCAAGCTCTTATGATCCGTGAATATGGCGCACTTGACCCCGTATAGGTGGTGCCTCCAAATTTTTAGAGCATGAACTACTGCTGCTAACTCGAGGTCATAAGTAGGGTAGTTCAGTTCGTGTGGCCTCAATTGTCTGAGGCATAGGCAATAACTCGACCTTCCTGCATCAACACGCATCATAGGCCATTCTTAGATGCATCAGTGTAAACCTCATAGCTTTTGTCGGGTTCAGGAATAGCCAAGACAGGCGCAGTTGTCAAGTATCGCTTCAACTTCTGAAAGTTCTCCTCACACTCCTCAGTCCACTCGTATTTAACACCTTCCTGTAATAGTCAGGTCATAGGCTTTGCTATCTTTGAAAAGCCCTCAATGAACCGTCTATAGTATTCTGCTAGTCCAAGGAAACTTCAGATTTCATTTGGATTCGTCGGTGACTTCCACTCCATCACTGTTTGTATTTTGGCAGGATCCACTTTGATTCCATCGGCGGACACAATGTGGCCTAAGAATGTTACTTCCCTCAGCCAAAATTCACATTTGCTAAACTTGGCGTACAACTTCTCATGTCTGAGTGTCTGTAAGACAGTCCTTAGATGCTTCTCGTGTTCTTCTTCGCCCTTGGAGTAGACAAGTATGTCATCAATGAACACCAAGACAAAATTGTCTAAATAAGGGTGAAATACCTTGTTCATTAAATCCATGAACACTGCGGGGGCGTTCGTAAGTCCAAAAGGCATGACTATGAACTCGAAATGACCATACCTTGTCCTAAATGCAGTTTTCGGAATATCCTCCTTCCGAATTCTCAGTTGGTGGTAGCCGGAGCGAAGATCTATCTTTGAGAACACGCTTGCTCCCTTTAGTTGGTCAAACAAGTCGTCGATTCTAGGTAAGGGATACCTGTTCTTCAAGGTTAACTTATTTAGCTCTTGATAATCGATGCACATCCTCATCGATCCGTCCTTTTTCTTTACGAACAAGACAGGGGCTCCCCAAGGTGATACTCTTGGTCGTATAAAACCCATATCCAGAAGCTCCTGAAGTTGCACCTTCAGTTCCTGCAACTCCTTAGGCGCCATAGGGTATGGTGCCTTTGAAATAGGGGCTACTCCCGGCTCCAGGTCTATCGTAAACTCCACTTGTCGGTCCGGTGGCAGACCAGGAAGTTCTTCAGGAAATACATCCTCATATTCACTGGCTATCGGTACATCCTTTACGTTCAATTCTTAATCTGTTTCTCCCTCTAGGTACACCAGGAAAGCTTGACTCTCCTGTTTTTGAATCAACCTTCTAGCTTGGAGTGCTGATATAATTGGTACTCTCTGACCTCTGCGGAATCCGTAGATATGAATTGACTCATCCCCGGTTTGAAGAGTGACTTTCCTATCTCTACATAAGATAGTGGCCACGTTTTCGGATAACCAATCCATTCCTAGGATCACATCCACGTCGTACATATCCAATACATTCAGCTCAGTAACTAACGCGTTATGAGTGTTAAACTAGATCTCCAGGTTAGAGCACACTAAGTTAGTAGTAGTTGTTTCCCCTGAAGGCATTGCTACTTTCAACTTATGACTACCTTCTACTACTTTAAGGCCTAGAATTCCGATGCATGAAGATGAAATAAAGGAATGGGATGCTCCAGTATCAAATAAAACCATAACAGGTATATCATTAATAATGTCATACCTGCCAAGTTCCCTTCATCCTTATTTCCATCGATAGCATAGGCTCTAGCTCCTCGGGGTGGTTGCTCCCTATGCTGACGATTTCCCGCAGGACCACGAGGCGGTGACTGTCTCTCCTGTCGATCTGCCCTGCGGTTCTTAGCAGCTCTCGGATTAGGTTGGCGCTCTCCACGGATTGCCTTCAGCTGTTGATTGGCAGGCCCTTGAGGGTTCTGTCTGTATCCAGCCTCAAACCGATTAGAAGGGCATTGACGGGCATAGTGTCCTGTTCCCCCACAATTGAAGCATTTTTGAGCTAGGGGTGGGCATTTCCCATAATGTTTCTTCCCACACCGATGGCATTGTGGAGGTTCCACTCCCCTCTGTTCATTCCTAGGCACAACGGGTGTTTCGTATCTCTTCGGCGGGTGATCATAGTTCCTCTTAGGCTGGTTGTGACTCCCCTGGTCATACCTTTTTTTGACTGCCCGATCCTTGGTGGAAAGATCGTTGATTATCCTCCCACTTCCTCTTCGATGCTGGAGGTGATGAGATCGCCTCTTGGGAGTTCCAGACAGGCATCTTCTTCTTAGTCATCGCCGACTCCACGTCCAAGGCCATTCTCAGGGATTCCTGATAGTCCAAGCCTTTAAGAGTGGACAGGTGAGCCCGAATTTCCTCCTTCAGTCCTTCTCAGAACTTTTCAGCTAGCTTCATCGGTGTTTCCACCTGGAGAGGGGCATGATGGCGTAGTTCGCAGAATTTTCTGTCATAGTCCGTGACGCTCATCTTGAAGGGATTCGTGAACTGAATCACGAAGTCCGTTTGCCAAGGATCGTTAATTGGAATATCAAAAATAAATTGCTATGCCTATGAACAATCCTAGCATGCTCCTATATTATTATGCATAAGAAGGTTATGCGGAATACCTGGATCGATGAACGATGAAGAACGCGTGCGCGGAGATGCCCTTTTGATCTTTCCCATGCACCAAGATTTAATTTCCTAACAGATTGAGGAAATTAATCAAAAGAAAATAAACAAGTATTTTTGAAAATAAGAGGAGAGAGAAGAAGAAGAATCCTCCTGATCTGATCTTCTGATCTGTATCCCAACTCGATCTGAAAATCTGGTGAAGATTATCTATCAGATCCTTTGCCCGATTGAGAAGCAGAATTTCCTCCTCGTATCTCAAACTCAATCGATCACCACAGATCCCAATGCTCTGGTTTGCTGTGTGCAACTTGTGATCTTATGAGTTGAAGGTGTATTGAGTTCTGAGGTACTGATGCTTATTTATAGGAAATTCTAGGCTTCTATTGGGCTTGAGTTATCATGGGCCAGACCAGGGACCAGAATGCAAATAGCAAATAAGGCCTATCAATTAATATATTCACATATTCAACCCAGAATATAATTAATTAATTAATATTGATTCATGCCACCAGAGAATCAATATTGTCCTACCTATTTGCTACAACGTTTGAGGAACGGGTTGCATTGGACTCGGTTTATCCCCACATTTAAGGTTACAGACATTCGTTAATTAATTTAAGCTCTGACAAGCTATTTAATTAATTAACATCTTTAATTCCTGAATCAATCCACTCAAACCTTTTCACTTATGCTTGAACTTAATCAGCCTGCAGGACTTTAGCATAACGAACCTTTTGAGCTGTTCAGGGAATGTCACCATCCTATACTGGATGTGGTTACCTAGTTCAGATACCAGACAGTCATACACAGATTGATATCACCCAAGACTGCAGAAGTACAGGTTCAACTAGAACCCTCTCTGCAACTCAAAGTGATATACAATATATGTATACTTCCGTATCCTCATATAGGTTTAAGATTCCATCGAGTCATAAAGATCTAGATTCTTTTAATGTCAGATAAAAAAATCGATCTCGACTTAGGTCCTCATCAATGTGTACCCCACACCAGCATACCAAGACATCCAAGATAAGATGCTTATCCGCATATGCTGCATCCTACACCGACAGTTTATCCTGGAACTGTCTCAGCTGTGATGACTATTTATATCTTGCTATGTCAAACGATCCATACGATCTTCCGTGATCTTCTACACACCGTATGATCTCCCTATCGACGAGATAAGAGGATAATTGCGTTTGCGACACATGTTTGTTAATTCAGACAGGAGATGAACATACAACAATTATGATTCCAAGTATATTAACCAATAAACCTTGTACATAATATACCAATCATAATACTTTCAGTATATAAATCCATCACATCTTCCCTTGTTCGAGTAAGAAGAACTCTATCTCTCTCTCCTTGCGGAACTGCTTTGGCACATACTTCTCGAAGAAGGCCTTCTTGAAGTCTTCCCAGGTGAATTGGAGGTACACTTCTGGTGCCAATGACTTAACGTAAGTCTCCCACCAGCGGTCAGCTTGCCCAGTTAGTTGGTACGGCATACTGTTGATCCTGTCAGAATCAGAGCACTGCATGTGCTTGAAGATTTTCTCCAGAGCTCGAACCTAATCTTCAGCTTCAGCAGGGTTCCCAGTTCCGTCAAATGCGGGAGGTTGTTGCTTCCGGAAGGTTTCTATAAGTTGGAAGGGTGTAAGGGGTGGCGCCATGTTTTGCTGCGGTGGTCCCCTAGGTCCCTGAACTGATACGCTGCCCTCGTCGGATAGTACCTCGACTTCTGGGATTTCCTCCAAAATTTGAACACCTTCGAACCCAAGGTTCTCTTCGACGAGCGGAGGCTGAGCCCGACCACGACCACGCCCGCGGCCGCGCCCTCGGCCTCTACTACGCCCTCGTCCTCGTTCATAAACTTCAATGTTGGCAGACATTCTGAAATTACCGCACTAGATTAGTACCTAATCATGTTAAATCTACTAAAATTTCGGCAGCACCTCCTCTAATAATCGACATAATCCACAATCAACAACCAATCACAGCAATCATCATAAGCATTAATCACAACATATAAGTAGTGCTAGAAACACAAATACGATAAAGTCATCACGCAACGACTGATATATAGATAACTGTGCGTGATCACGACCCAAGAGGTAGAGGTACTCACCTAAAGAGGTATCGATCGAGCACGTCTTACCTGACAAAAGACCTGATACTTGTAGCGACAGCCAATAGTGTCACTACTTATAGCACCAGATCTGGGAGAGGCAAATAAAGGAAAATATGCCAGCTCCCCGGCCAAAAAGGGGTCGAAACAACAATCACACACAGACAGTCACAACATAACATCCAACAAACCCAAACATAAACGCAGCAGTATCAGTAGTATAACATCACAAGTCAGAGTCAAACGGATCCCTCAGCCCTAGTAGCAGGGCTGCTCCCCACAGACGAAGTATCATCTCTCAGGTCGTCATCGTCCTCATCCTCCAGCTCGCCCGGCACGCGGACAGATATACGAACGGCATCTGTAGTACAGGTGATGTGACGACGGATAGGCACGCCCCCGATGTACCCCAGCGGTCGGGTAGATGGAACTCCAGTAAGGGGTGGTGGTGGCGGTGCAGATACTCGTGGTGGGACGTCCGTGACAGGCGAAAAATCCTGGCGCTGTGCCATCCCAATCATCACCTCCAGAGAAGGGAACGTGTGAGGATCATCAGCTGGGAGAACTCTCGAAGGTGGCGGCGGTTCTCTATTCGGCACCTCAATAGTAACAGGCACGGGGAGATAAAGATACGGCCCCGCCGGAGGGTGTCCGACAAGGACAACCTGCTGTAGGATGTCAGATACGAATCCCCGGAAGTACCCTAGACGGGCACGAGTGTCACCACGTCGGTATATGAAGTGCTGCGCCCTCTCTTGAGCCCAGTGGACCCACTCACTCGGCAGTAAGTTGATCAGTCGATCAATAGCCTCGAAATCTCCTACCTCGCCATAGCTCTGTGCGAGATCCCAAACTCGTAAGTAATCCATCAGAAATACGGGAAGCGTCTGACCTGGTCGGTGAGTGTAGCGACGGAACTCGCTAGTCCCGATGTCTTTCAGGTACTCCATCTGTCACAGCAGAGCAGTCTGTCAGTACTGAAATCGAATCATAAAGCAAGTAATGATGCATGCCACTCCTCTAGTTACTTCTCCTCCCATGGCTCAGTCGCGGTTGTTCCACAGCTGAGTCATTCCCCGATTGGACCTGTGTAGACTCTGTGTCTCGGCGGCTCTATAGTTCTCCGATACACGGTGTTGAGGGTCATCCCGATCCTCGTGCTGACATACTGACCAAACTCCCATAACCATAGTGGAAGGCATACTGTCCTCCCGACAAGTACCCAGCTAGTAAGCAACGAACCGCTCGTTGCTCACGACAATAGTGCGTAACCTGGTGACTCCCAACTCTTAAGATGTCTCTGTACTGATACGCAACTATAGCAGCTCTCCGTGAGCTGAGGTAGCCGCGTCAGTCGTCTAACCTAATCCCCTACACACTAGCCCTACGTACAGGCCATACATATACCAAGTTCTTTTACCGGGTTTAACGAGCTTTCAATCACATACAAAACATACTTATAATACAAGTATTTTCAATCAATTGAACATATGAATTCATTTTCATAAATCAATTTGAGATATCACATGTTGCAACATATATCAATAAATGACAAAGTCAAGTGATTAAGCGATGTAGCAATAGTGGCAAAAGCCAAGAATGTCAGTGTGAGTTAAATTTCAACACTAGACAAACAGTCATTGACAAGTTAGGCTAACAAGGGATACACTTATGGTTAGACCATCAAGCAGGGTTAGCGGATATGAATTTATACGCTAAAAATCAACATAAATGCATAGCATTTTAAGGTTTTCATCACCACAATCATTATAACTTTTCAGTGAACACAATCGTTCAAAACAGTTTATAATAACCAACAATATCGTTCTTGACATTTGGAAATAGTTTTCAACCGTAAACGTGGAGTGAACAAGATTACTCAAACCGTTGAATGCACATTTGAATTTACCTTGCAGGCCGCGCATGATAGGATGGGGTGTAGAGCATGACAGAATTATTGCTCTAATAGACTTTCTAAATGAAAGAAATATTAGCTACCAGGCTGAAAGAAAGTGGAATGAACTAGCCTGGCGCTCTGATACCACTTCTGTAATGCCCCCTGTTCGCCTTCCCAAACTTAGGGTGCGCTACAGTGGGTTGGGTGATTTAAACAGCGAAAGATTGAGATATTCAAACAGAAACTAGGGTCCACGCCCAATCGGTTCAACATACATAATTGAAATAACGGTGTTTGTAACGAGGCAAACAAACCTCGCCACCCTAGTGTACGAATGATAACGAGAAACAAAGAGTTTGGTTTCTCGGATAATTATTACAAACTGGGAAGGAAATAGATTCAGAGTTTCATGCAGCGGAGAGTTACGCAGTGGAGACATGCATATGAAGATGCATGTCTCAGGATCAAGTTCTTATTGGGATAATCCTGCCCTCGACACCGTTGCATCCGCATCACTGCCACTATCCTACACATTTTAGAAATAATGCACAGGGGCTGAGTACAACGTACCCCGTGAGGACATGACCCGAAAACAAATGATACCTGATTAAATATGAATGCTATGCCACACAAAAATAAACCACGGGGTTTTAGAAAAACATTTGCCCGTGTTTTATCTCAAAATATTTTGCACTGTACAATTTTTCTCACAAAGGAAGTCATATTTGTTTTAACGTTTTGTGACCGAAAGTTGGCCGACTTCCAAGTCACAATGAGCAGTTGGAAATGGCGAACCATTCGGCCCAATGTCACCATTTAGTGCACTGGTCTCAGAACTCACCGCATTGAGACCCGATCGATTTATGACACAGAATGTGTCTCTCCTTATCTCTCCGAAGGTATCAATACTCCATTGAGTGACCAAGTCTGAGCTTGACTCAAGACAACAGAGGATCAATGCCCCTAGAGTTTAAAAGTCGTAGCTCAGGGTTCTTTCGAAACCTGGTTCAGTTCTCGTTAAACCCAATCTCCCTGGTCAACTCGGTTGAACAGAGGAACAGATACGAATTCAAAATAGTTTTGGCATAGTCAATCAGTTAAAAATCAAATCAATTTGCATGTGTTTCAAAATAAGGCTTATAGCCCAAAATCAAGAGAAAATAGGAATAAAATCGTCCCAACCTCAAATACTTACTGATACGGCGCAAGTAAGTTGATTTGTGATTGAAAAGCTCTCCGGTTACCCTGTGTTTCCTTCAATTGACAACACAGGAGAATACAACAAATTAGGTGGATTATCTACGTAGTATAAATCAGTGCCCCAGCTGATATCTTCGCAGAATTCAGGTTCTAAGGCAAACTGACTTTACGACGAGACAAACATAATCCTAGCTACCCAACATGCATTGCCCGTACAGTCGGACATGCATGAACTTACCCAAATTCCCTCATCTCAGAAAACAATCCATGGTTAAATAATCAACCAATTCAGAGTTTGAAAATGGATTAAACACTTCAACACGTAATAGTACTTGCATGATTTATTATAGTCGATTCCCAACGTCCGAAATCAGTTCAATTTGCACATATTCAAACATTAATAGCCTCAGAACTGATATAAATAATCATGAGTCGAAAATAAATCGAATCGGATCAAAAACGGGCGAAGAAAACACGAAAACAGGATACAGCCGTGGCCTTGTCGATCGACAATGGCTCTGTCGATCGATGGCGGGGCCCCGTCAATCGACGATGGCCCTGTCGATCGACAGGAAGGTCGCCAACAGCAGCTGCCGCGAGCGTGCGATGCGGCTGTTTTTCTCCGGCCGTTTTCGGCCAAACCAGAGACTCCCGACGCACCCCCACCCTCTATACAGTACTAGGAACTAAATGAGATGCAACACAACCCACGAAATAATGAAAACAAGCAGCTGCAGCAGTGAAGAAAAAGGAAGGAAACCCTACCTTTCTTGGACGTTTCAGGTGGATTTTCCGGCGATCGGTCAGCGGGGGTGGCAAAAAAATACTATCAAACGCTTCCTACCATCACAAGGAACAATAATATGTAGGTTAATTGCAGGTTCATCGTCGTTTTCATGAAGTTCTAACGAGGGTTACGGTTTCGGAATTTCTTACCAACACGCCCTGTTGATCGAGCTGTAACTCTCGCGATCCTTAACCAAATCGGTTGCTTCTGGATTCTATGGAAAGCTTAAAGCACGATCTTTGTTTTGTCTTCAGAAGTCACGGCCTGAATCTCACCAGGTTGGTCGGAAAAATGCGAGGAAGGAAGTGAGTTGAAAGCTGCTGCACGGCTGCGAAGCGGTGGAAATGAGTTGCTCCCTCTCTCGTTTCTGATTAGAATAACTTTCTTGCGCCGAAATACAGAATCCCACAATTATTGAAGGCACGTGGGGGGTATGGGGGTGATGGGGAGTGCCACGTGGCAAGATCCCACTTGTCTCGGCTTCGGATTCGTTATTTCATGTAATAACCCCGTTATTAGACCTTCGTTGCTTCTTAATTTGACATGCATTGTCCAATTTAGAAAATGGACATCCATGGAAATGCTCTAAATTGCGAATCCTACCCGTGGGTTAAATTCCACAATTTTTGGAATTTTCTCGTTTTCCCACCGAACTTAATATTTCGAAAAATCATAACATATTCCACGGGTCTCGAAATTTCATTCCGTTTGTTTCTAAATTTTTTATAAATTAATTTCAAGTATACCCTAGCTCGATGAAAGAAACGGAGCTCTCGGGTGCAAGTTGTCGATTTTATCGTACCCAAAACACACTAGAAACCTTAGTTTATCGCGCACGGGTTTTCTACGTAAAGTTCATCTGCATGGTTGCTTAGGGTTTCTCAATACGTACTCATGGACATTTTGTTTACATGAAACGGACATTTTGTTTCCATATCATCACTCTTTAATACTTAAACCTATGCAGAAAAGGGTTTGGACGAAACTCTATCTCCTTACATAAATCATTATTTATAAATCAGTTTTTGACTTTTGTTTAAGCCTTTTCAATTCTAGAAAATCGATTTGGAGACACCCAATATTTTTGTTTCATGCTCGCACTACCAAGACCCACCCTTGAAAAAAAACTCACAAAATCAGATCCCTTGAATAAAACGATCAATAGAAAACAAAACAAATATTTTTTTAAAACAATAAAGGATATAAACGAAGAAAATTGTTAAGAAGTTTAAAAACAAAATTTTGAGATTATCGTAGCGTCATCATCTCTTTAATGAAGTCGTCGAATTCTGGAAACGTTGAAATCCCAAAGAAGAAGATTAGGGATATTTTCTAATTAAGACGGGGGGCTACAGTTTTATAATTATATTTATAATTTTGAGTTCTAAGAATAAAATAGTCATTATAGGTAATGATTTTATTTATTTAGAAAATAAGAAGCTATGTTGAGAATTTTTTTGGCTATGTTTAGAATTACCTTTAACTAGTTTGACTCCTGCGCGATGCGCGGATAATTTATTATCACAAAATATTTAGATTATTATTTTTATATTATGTATAATATATTCTAATTTAGTATATTAAAACAAATAATTCTCTAATAATCTTCATTTTATATTTGTTGGTCTAAAATCAGAGTATATAAAATATGCAAGTGCAAAAACATGAATATGTAATTGGGTTGATCCAATTTCAGTTACATATATTAAAAAGAATAACTTTAATAGCTGAGTAGGTTAGAATGCAACATATTGCAGTTATACCCTAAAAACTAAGTTTAGTTGTTTCAAAGTATCAGTTAAGTGACATGTACTATAACAAAATGAAAAATAAGATTGTAAGCAACACAAAGGTTATAGTAGTTGAGGAACTCAAGTCCTTGCGTCCATTATTCTTCTTCAGTGAAGGAAATCCAATATGATCCGTGGTCAACAGCGTCTGAACATATATTACAACATACAATATTTCTCTAAGTGAATCTTCACTTCCCAAGTTAAGTGTAATACATAAATGTTTGAGTTCTCAACAATATAAGAACATCTCAAAATATTTGTTGCCTATCAACTACTGGATTTTGATAATCTCTTGTTTAGAAAACAGGATAAGCTAAAGAGCTTAGAGAGAGAGAGAGAGAGAGAGAGAGAGAGAGAGAGAGAGAGAGAGAGAGAGCAATAACATTGAATAAGTGTTCTCGGTATTACCAGCGACATTCTCTATATATCTCTCGACTTAGTATAATATATTAATAGAATTCATTTGAGTTTGATAAGATTCTATGCTTTTGCAAGTGAACGTTGATGTACGAAGATATACAACCATGCAATTTTTATCCTTGAATATGCTATCCTGCGATTCAGATGAACTTCTCTCGATATCACTTCATGTGATTGTGCAAGTCGAATCACTTGATGATCTATCAAGTACCAATTTCTTCGTTTAGTTTTTCAGCTAATCCTTCAATCACCCTAACGTTGAAGTGTCAACATAACTTGAGTGAGTCAGTTATGGATTATACTTTCCTCACAACTATATCAATTGAAGTTCTAGACTTCAAGATGTGATTCTCGTTTTTCCTCAGTAGGTTATTTATGTCTTCAATTGACCATACTTAAACTATTACAACACTTAGCTGACTTATGGTTACTGACAATCATCAAAACTATTCCAAACAATATTCTAATTAGACGTTTGCATTGTATATATTCATTAGTTATAATGATTTATTATTAAGTAAACATATTATGAAAAGCAAAACTTTCAAATTTTAATAGTGTTAGTCAACTTAAAGACCATATTTTTTATTTCTCAACTCATTACTATTTACAATCTAATTTATTGTATTTTATCTCTCTACACACTTCACCACCACGTCTCATTCTTTCATATACACACATTTAGATGTTGTATTTTATTTAATCTCATTTTTTGTCACTCTTATTAATATTAATACTATTAAATATTCATATCATAATATATACATATTTATTTTAAATATTAAAATAAAATATGTTCTTAGAAAATCTTATAGTGCATGTCGATGTAATACATAGATATACTACAATAATTCGATATAATTGAGGTCGATAGTTTTCAATTGATTTTAAAGTTGAGCTCGAACTTAAAACTAGGGCTGAGCATTCGGTCGGTTCGGTTGAAAACCGACCGAAATTATTAAAACCGAAAAAACCGAACTGAATTTTGAAACTAACCGAAAACCGAACCGAAAAACCTGTCAACCGAACCGACAACCAAACCGAATAATTTGGTTCGGTTTTTGTCGGTTCGGTTCTAACCGAACAGCAGCCCTATTTTTAAAAAAAAATCCTGTTAAAATCGAATTTTGCATCCTGCTGCATGTTTTCGAATTCACAACAATCATAAGTGCAGAACAATCTTAAATTAGGAGCAATCTTAAAAAACAGGAGCAGACAACAATCTTAAATCAGGAAATTAAAACACAACAGTCAGCAGACATAACTGATTTTTTCATATAGGAGCAGACATCTTAAACTTGCATGTTCAGGGCAATCCATAGGCAATCGAAAACTTGCATGTTCAGTCAGAAAGCAGGCGTGCTGCCGGGCGCCGGCTTCTGGCTTCCGACAGCGTGCGTGAGAGCGAGAGGGGAGGGCGGCGCGGCGAGAGCAGCGCCGGTGGTGCGGTCCGTGCGGAGAGCGAGAGGGGAGAGCGGGCGAGCGACAGGGGAGGGGAGGGCGGGCGAGCGAGAGGGGAGGGGCCGGAGGGCGGCGCGGCGAGAGCAGCGCCGGCCGGTGGGGCGGAGGGCGAGAGGGGGAGGGGCGGCGGAGGGCTCAAAGGGTGAAGGGACGACTGGAGTCTGGAACTTGAGTTGAGAATGAGGGTTTCGAATCTTTTCGATTGTTTTGAGAATTGAGGGAAATAGAATTTAGGTTATTATTATTATTATATTATATATATATTAATTTATAATTATTATATTAAATTAATTCGGTCGGTCGGTCGGTTTTTTCGATTCCGAAAGATGGAACCAAAAACCGAACAGAATATGATCGGTTTTAATTTTCAAAAACCGAGAACCGAACCGATTTTTTCAAAACCGAACCGAACCGACCGAATTTCTTCGGTTCGGTCGGTTTTTTCGGTCCGGTTCGGTTTTTGCTCACCCCTACTTAAAACTATTTACTTTTTATTTATTTATTTACATCTATGTCTTTAATATCTTTTCTCTTTATCTCAACACAACATACTTTATCTTTATAGAAGTCTTCTTTTATTCATGAACATGTTCTCTTATGAAAATAAAAATCAAAACCCCACAAATAGATAGGAAAAAATAGATTTAAAACTATTTTCTATAAAATTATAATTTTCATCTACGCAAATTAAAACAATAATGAATGTTTTTTCGAATGTATCAACTTTGTATAAAGTTTATTTTTTATTTTTTATTTTTTTTTACATGAAAGCAACATAAAATCAATGGTGGCATCAATTTAATGCTCTTTGCATGCCCATCACATGACAAAATAAATTATGTATATATTCAAAATTTATTTGAAAAATAATTTTTCACGAATTAATGTGAATCGAACAATCAATCATTCTCCATCTCAATTTATTTATTTTCATTAAGTGTCCAGCAAAGCATTAACGATGATGAGAAACAATTGAATCAAGGTGTACGTCATTTGCTTTCTTCAACTACGGAGGCTCCTCGGCGCTAAACTCATTGTTGCTGCTGCCCGGTGATGCTTTCGTTTGTAGATCATTATTTTGGTATGTTAACCGTATATTGGAAGAATGATAAGATAAATGGTATATAAATTATGTCATGTCAAAATCATATTGAAATCATTTCAAGAATTCGCCGAAATCATACCGAAATTTCGGTATACCGAAAACTTCGGTACGGTAACGGTATGAGTTTTCCTCATACCGAAAATTTCGGTAAGGTATAAGGTATGGAGAAAAATGTGCGGTATACCGTACCGAACCATTTCTACCTTCTACAACTCAACATATTTGAATAACACCAACTCCTCTCCTCTCCATCTATACATTAACATTATCAATATCATATTGTTTTCGACGTCGCTGCTTTCTTGTTTGGAGTGATGCTCAAAAATAAAAGTTATGCTGCTACCATTTTTAACTTTGTTCAGTTCGATTTAATCGTAAGAATAAGAATATGATGGGGATTTCGAATTAAAAAATAGATGTTTGATTATTTACATAATTTTAGGGGTATAAAATATGAAGTGCAAAATATATAAATTTAAGTAATGAATTATTGGGCCTTGTACAATGGGCTTGGGGCCTTTTATACTAGCGCTTTATACAACTACAGTTGACACTTTACAGTCAGAAACGCGACTCTCCTTCATTCTTGTCTATAAATATCTGGCGAACTCTTTCTTCGCAATAAACCCTAGCCGAAATTATCCTTTTCAATCTGCTTTTTCTCAATTTTCGAATTGAATTTCTCGATTCCGTTTGGGATTATTTTGATGAGCACCAGTCGGCCCTTCGCAGATGCGAGGCCACAATCTGTGAAGAAATCCCGAGATTAGGTGTTTTCGGTGCTATAAAGACCAATATTGGTAAAGCAGTTTGTTTGAATGTTGTTTTGTGATGATTCATATTCAATTTGGTTTTGCCAAAACATTTTATTATTTTTTTAAATTTTTATCCGTGGTAAAGGCAAATCAAAATGATGAAAATGCTCGATCCGAACTCCAATGTGGAATTTCTTCGACAAATTATGGTCTTCAAAGTTCTCTGATTGTATTTGCCTCATTGATCCACTTATTTGAAGATTCTTTCCATTTCTTTTCATTCTGACTCTTGCCTGTTGAATTATTTTCTGTTTTCTTGACATTATTTTATATATACATTTTTTCGAGTAACAGATTCTATTTTTACAGGTCTTTTTTTTCGAGTTTAATGATTTGTATGTTCGAATTAGTCTGTTATATTATTTATAAATTCAGATGCTAGTTTTTTTTTTTTGTGAAAATACTTAAAATTTGTACTAAACATTTATTGAGTTTTAAATTTTATCCTGATTTTTTTATTATATTTATTTATCAAACTTTATTGAGTGGGAAATGATACGCTACCCGTATGTGGTGAGCTTAAGCTACGACATATATTTTTCAATGATTTTTTATTTTTTAAAATTTTGATCTATTATAATTTTACAAATTCAATTATAGGTTCATCCACCCTACTAATATTGAAATTAAATTAAATTAATTTGATATCTTCAAACCTAATACAATTCCAGACTTATTGGTAAATAATTATAGTCATATATTACTTTTGAGAATTTATGACATCACTAGGATAACTAGTCATATATCTTGTCTACATTTTTGCTTTTATTCTTTGCATTATTTTTGCTGTTATCACGCGTAACAACTCGACTAATTCATTGAAAAAAGAAATTTTAGTTTGAATACCGCGGAGAAAATGAACTGAATCTAATGTTTTTTTAGTAAGATTAATGATAATATTATACCTATTGTCTTTTTAGTAAAGAATAATAATTATGATTGTATTCTTGTCCTATTGTTATTTCAATTAGAAGTTATGGATAATTAAAATATTTAAATAATGGAAAGTTCTTGTGTTATGCAGTTTTAAACAATTTAGACGGGTTTTATTCATTAATTCAAGTTCAAATCCATATAATATACGGATTAATAAATCCTTTAGGATGGGTTAAGTCTAAAGCAAGTTTTTGCTTTAAATAATTGATGCGATGACATAATAATCTGATGTCAAGAATTTTTGTTCAATATTTTTTTTTAAAGAAGGAAAAAAAATTTCATTAAATAGAGCTACATCGAGATGTATTACGTAAGGTGTTTTGGTGTATGTCAAATAAAAATGTATCTCCATATAGTAACATTTCACTTTATCCTCGTGATATTGATATTGATTTGCTGAAAACTTGATCAAGCTTCTGAGACAGAGAGATTTCTCGTAGATTTCAATGATATTTTTTTAATAATGAAAAGAAAGGGTGAAATATTAGGCCTGAATGTAGTATGGAAGATTTGAGAGAAGTGTAAAATTTGTGTGGATTGAATGATCTGGGATGGGATGGTAATCGCTTCACTTGGACCAATGGAAGAACTAGCATCGACACCAAAATGTGTAGGCTTGACCGAGCCTTAGCCACAGATGAGTGGAAGACCTTCCCAAGCATTATGATAGATCATGCCCTTGTTCTTATCAAGATTCAAGAGTAGTAAAATTGATTCGGTTATAACACCCAAAAAGAAAATCTCTAAACTGGAACGTGCATGGATACAACACCCAGATTTTGAGGAGACTATCATTAAACTTTGGAATGATACAAGTCCTCAAGAGGATATGACTGGGTAAATTAGCATTTGTGCTAGAGGTTTGAACCTAAGTATGTTAAGTCAAGTGTTCCTAGATTGATTCATCAGTCTTGTGTTTTGATCAGCTCCTGTGTTCTGATCAGCTCCAGTTTAGAATTCGAAATAAAGCCTATACAAAATTTTATATTTTTAACCGTATTGGAATTAATTTAGAGATAAACTAAGATAACTATGATATATTTTGCCCACCCAAACAACATAATATAAGAAAGTTTTTTTACAATTTTTCTAATAATTTCTCCTTTTTGGTGTGGTAAAGTCATCACTATACTAAAATGATGAGGAGCGATAAATTTTTTCCAGTTTTTACAAGTAAAAATATTATCAGTCTATAAGCTCATGGAAAGTTTTTCCTCAAACTTGGCCTACTCTACTTAAAGATCTTTCCCGTCAAACTGGGAGAGATATTGTTCGATAAAAAGTTTAAGTAAAATTTAGAGCAAAAATCTTAAGTGACAGAGTCTCGTGTTCACAGTAATGGCTTATGGAAAGCTTTCACAACCTTGAACTTTGAGTAGAAACTTTAGCAGCGTTTCAGCTTTTTCACAAGTAATCAAGTTCAGTTGATTTCGGTTTCAGTAACCTTTTTTTTGTTAAATTTCTCCGGTATTTATAGTCTAAAGTTGAAGATTTAAATTTATTATTCGTTAGAAACAGATTGGATGTTGTTCAATCAGAGTTCTCTTGTTGACTACTGCAATAGGTGGGTAGATGATGCTTTCTCCAGAGATTCTGCACATGCTCCGCTCTTTCTGACATGGACATTGACTGTTCACATTTTTGTCAGAACGATAGTCTATCTGTTCGAAGAATCCTGGACTGGTAAGTCCGAGGTATCAAGACTGAAGTTTTGAGCTTGCAGACTTTAAGGAATCTCCAATCCCTAAAGTCTGTATTTGTCAGTACGTTCATCAGATGATTCTTTTTGTCACTTGCGCCGAGACTGGGACTTAGAAATTTGTGTTGATGTCGTCATACTTGCAAGTCCATTCTGCTGACGTCATCTACCAGTATACACTTGGCCCCATACTGGTAAGTTTGGTGTACTGATAAGACCATACTGGCTAGTCTGTTACTTGGTGAGTCCCAAACTCATCAGTTTAGACTCATGTAAACCAGACTTGTAAGTTCGTTTGAACCTTAGTTTGTTGAGTCAAGGGCTCTTAGACTGATTCATCAGTCTAGTATTCTAATTAGCTCCAACTTACAACTTGATAAGAAAACCTATACATGACTTTACATTTTAGTCCTTACTGGAATTATTCTAGAGTCAAACTAAGATGACTTTTACATACTTTTACCCACCAAAACAACATAATATTAGAAAATTTCTAACAAATTTTCTCTTTTTGGTGTGGTCAAAGCCATCACTACTAAGCTGATTAGGAGCGATTAATCTTTTCGAGTTTTTACAAGTAAAATAACTATTAGTCTTTGAACTCAAGGAAAGTTTTCCCTCAAACTTGGCCTACTCTACTTAAGAATCTTCCCCTCAAACTGGGAGAGATATTGCTCGATAAAAAAAATTAAGTAAGTTGAGAGCAAAAATCTTGAGTGATAGAGTGTAGGCAGAAGTTAGTACTTGTGAGAAAATTTCACAAGCTTGCAAATTACACTAGATCGTGTAAGTTATACAAAGAGTATTTGTCATCAACCAGTCAACTTATCCATTGATATGTGTTCGGTTCGATTACAAGTACATAGATAAACTTACTAAAATCATATACAGAGCTATTACAAGTCTTATGAACTCTAGTGAGCTGCGACTCATGCTCGGTATTCCATCGAAGGAAGTGGACAAAATATCTGATCAGCTCTCTATTTCCTAAGTTGATATGTTCGAGCAGCTCTTATCTCCAAACTGGAGGGGAAGGAAGCATTAGCCATTCCTCCTCGATTTCTTCTGCTTCTTCGCATTCTTCCGCATGCCCCGTTGATGGCATGTCATTTTGAGCAACTCTATATGTTGATCTGAATGAGAAGCCTTATTCAATTTTTTATATGATTTCTTTTGCTCCTTTGCCCCGCTTCTTCCTTATTTCTTCCCCCTCTTTGGCCACACCCAAAAAGGTAGTTACTTTTGAGATTTTGATATCCATCTTTTCTTTAATTTTCTTATTGTTCCATCCTGCGAGCTTGGGCTGCTTCATCTTTTCTCATCAAGGAGAAGAGAGGTTAAGGATATGATTTATGAATAAGGCAGATTTAATGAAAGCTAAGGGTCTGATTGAGAGATAGATTTTTGTTGATTGAGGACCCCTATTTATAGTAGGAGAATAAGTAGTAGACTCAAAGTTTGACGGCTGGGATCAAATGCAGAAGTGTCCAGATCAATCACTGGTAGTTCGAGCAAAGGTTAGTCTGCCCTAGACCTACGACTAGAGTCGTGAGTGCTGACGTGGGTGTGATCACTGATATTTTAACTAGATTGAAGTAAACAGTGGCAAAAAAAAAATTATAACTCAGATGTCGAACCCACAAGGAATGTATGATAAATTTAAACTATGTACTAGCCATAGTTTTCAAATCCTTTTTGCTTGAGTACTTGAAATTAGAGTTTTGATTTTTATAAAAGTAAAGATAACAAAGACATGAATTTAAAAGGTTTTCGAACAGTAAATAACAGTTCAGATTCAAGGGCAGATAATCAACCTATCAATATGCATAATTTATCAACTCAACAATGGGGGAAAATCAGATTCAATTGGATTCTATTCTTTGTTTGGCAATTAAACCCTAGATTACTAGTGACTATTTCCTCTTCGTCTCACGAACACAACATTAATCAATCTCAATAATTATCAGATTAATCCTACAAACAGAAATCAATTGCATTTAACTTCATTTTTCTATTTCCAATTTTCACATTTCGGTCCTTCAATTAATAACTACAAATGCATTTAAAAAATAATCATTTTCCAAATACACCCTTAATTTTTTAGATATAATTATATAACTTTCAATTTAAATTTTACATGTCAAAATAAAAATGTAACGCCCCCAACTGACCTTCCCAACTTTGGGGCGCGCTACAGTCGAGGCCATCAATTTTCAAACACATTTCATAATTTAAAATCAGCGGAAGACTTATGAAATTTAAAAGAGCAATTGAAATAACATTTAAATGCATTCAACATCTTTTAAAAGATGATAAGAAAAGAGATTAAGCATTTATTCACAAGTATTCAAAATACGGGAATGATAAAGTTCAGTGCGTGGGGGCAGCAGTGTGTGCAGCGTAGTGGAGATATGCATATGAAGATGCATATATCAGGATCTTTTAAAATCTGTACATATCCTGCTTCGTCTGTTTACAACCCGCACTTCCATCCTCGCTGCTCAACCTGCGTATATTAGAAATAATATGAGGGTCTGAGTATAATTGTACCCAATGGAAATATGCCTGAAAAATAGAGTTTAAGTAAGAATGCTATGCACACACACAGTCCACAGATAACCATGGGGTTTTATTGAAAGATACCGTGTTATCCAAAACATTTTAACTCGCATGTGCTATCTAACATGTTATTATATCTGTTATTCGTGGTGTAACTGGAAGCTGGCCCACTCCCAAGTTACGATGAATAGCTGGGAATAGACAAACCACTCTACCCACTGTCATCAATTAGTGCACTAGTCTCAGTATAGTTCTTTGAGACCCGATCGATTAACAAACCAATTATTCCTGGATCCAACAATCTCAAGAGGCTCCCTACGTCATTTCACAATCTGTGAGGCTCCCTACCCCACTTCACAATTTGTGAGGCACCTTACCCTACTATTAATGAGTCTTAGCGCAGCAAAATTCTGGTTCTGTACTCATTAATTAAACTCTCTGACGATGGGAATCGAAAGAGGAACAAATACAATAGCACAAATAATTTTGCATTGCAATCATTTAAAATAAAGCATTTTCACACGTTTTGAAAATAAAATGCATTTTCATTTTTATACTGAAATAGTTCCCACCTAGAGTTAAGTCTTTATTGATTAGATGATTTCCTCGTTAATCTTGTAGTTGAGCTCGAACTCCTTATTTCTTATCTTCCTACGATAATTATAATATACAACCAATTAGGATGGATGATCTAGGACATACGTCTAACTTAACAATTCCCAAACAACACTTCACATGCTTTAACTAACATGCTTCAACCTTCCCTTAATTCGAAATAAATTCAACCCGACTCTCGATTACATAACCCAACATCTTATTATGCTCATAACATGCTTGGATAATCATAATTTAAACTTAGGCATCAAATACAACTCGAATCAAATCAAAACGGATCGATAAAACACGAAAATTCCCCTTCTGGCTGTTGTGTCGATCAACACAGCCATGTCGATCAACACGGTTCCCGTCGATCGACGCAAAGCTCGGTCGACAACCCTGAGGCTCGAACGACGGGAGTCGTCTTCTCCGACACTCACACGAACAACCCTTGCAACCTCCAATTTCTTTCGATCTACACACTTATATCCACATGCAAGCACACCACTAGTATCCTAGACTCGCAAGGAACGCGAAAACATGCTACAATGCTCAAAACACGACGGAAAACAAAGGGTGGCGCAGCTCAACGAAAAAGAAGAGTAGCGGCGGCGGTGGTGTTTTCCGGCGTCCAAACTCGACTTTCAGGGTGTCAAAGCATGTTTTGAATCGAGATAATTGCGTTCAAACAAGTTCTAAAATCTGAAAATGAAACTCACCACAATTCCGGAGAGCTAACTTCTCTCTTCTAGAACTCCTCCGATTCTCGACGACACAACGCGTGCCTTAGCTTCTCGGAAAGCTTGGAGAACAGGCTTCGCAATGGTGGTGGTGGCATCGCCGGCGGCGGTCTGTGGCGGCCAGAATCTGGTTGGGACGATGGGCAGCGAGAGAGAGGATTGGGGTGGGGTGGTGAATGGTGACGGGATTGAGAGAGTGAGGAGTGAAATTTCTCTTTTTTCTATTTTCTCACTTTTGAATATTTTTTTTCACTTGTTCGAATAATTCCAAAAAAAATAATTCCCCACTAAGTAACAAAATGTGTGGTGTCCAAAAATGTACATGCAAGGTGACTCCTAATCCCATGTATTATAACCCAATTTCCAATAATTCCAATTTAAATCAATTTTCCATTTCCAAATAATTTCATGTCTAATCTTCAAAAATTAATAAATCCCTCTATTGATTTTTAAAAATTAATTCGATCGATTCGTTCTCATCCATATTTTATTCCGAGCATTTACTTAGCTCGATTTAGGAAATCGATTTTCCAAACTCAAGTTACAAATTTAAATATATTCTTGCTAGCAATAAAAAAATAAATTATTGCACAATTTGAGAAGAAAATACTTTATTGAAATAATTAAGCAATTAATTAGCTCAATTAAACCCGGGAATATTACAAAAAATAAAAGAAACACCCTTGTCCATATTCACAAATGAATATTTACTTATTTAAAAACAATTAAATTAAAACAAATCACAAATGAGATCACAACTACAGAATCAAAATAATAATATAAAAAGAATTTAATGGAAATTTATATTTTTAAGTGGGTATAAAAATATAATTTAAAAGAAAGTAATCGCAAAAAACTAAAAAATGTCATGATTAAATTGCGAAAGGCAAACGGTGCAAAATCGTAGCAAACAATTGCATTTTTTTTATTAACATTATTGCTTAAAGAAATTAATTATTTCTCCTTAATTAAAGTCGCAAAAACTCTCTAAAAATAGAGAAAAAAGTATTATCTAACACCATTCTTTTGATTTTTAATCTATTATTTAAAAATATATAATTAATATTTGATTTAATATCAAATCAAATAATTCTTAATACTATTTTGAGTAATAATAGCTGAATAATTATAATAATAATTGGTTTAATTAAAACCTGTAAAAAATAGGTTAATAGTAGGGATATTTGTGAAAGTTTACATAAATTTTGTTATTTCTTGCATATGCACATAATAATGGCTATTTAAGATTTTTAGATAAGATAAGTGGTTATTTTCATATATTTACACTTATTATAACTACAATTTTATAACTATACCCTCCATTCTTATTTTAATGTATATAGATTGATGTTAATTTTAATCAATTAAGTAATATGTTCCCGTAATTTCGTTTTACCATATCAAATCAATTGTAACACTAATTTTCCATACTAATATGAGTAATTATTTTTTAAAATTATTTTAAGCAGGAACAATTTTTTTTTTTTTGGGTTTTCTTTTTAGGATATAAGATATAGCTTGTTTCAAACATACTATTTATGATAAATCAAATTATTTTGTTTTCTCCTTTTTTATGTATTTGTTTATTGTATAAGCATTATCTAATTCGCCTATAGTTTTCCAATAGTGTATTTTGCTTAATAATTTCAATAATATATTTGATTATTTTGTTCAAATAAACATGAATAATATTTAAATATATATCTTATCATATTGTTTTCCCTCATTATATCAATTGAATAATTAGTTATTCTTATTTATAATAAAGATTATGTGTTTAGTATTTTATTTATAATATATATATATTAAAAGAATAATTTAGCTATTAAATATATAAATCTATTCTTAATATTTATAAATCCAATAAATGAATTATAAATTATAATGTTTGTATACATACCATATTTGATATTAATTAACTAAAATATAATGTTACTATTTATAAAATTTGTGTTTCGGCAGGAAATTAAATCTATTTTCGGAGGGTTCGTATTTTATAAATATCTATAGATTATACCGCTAATAATCACAAGATTATCTATATATGTCAACGAGAATCACTCCAAAAACATATGAATATTTTTAAATATCTCAATAAATTAATACTGAGATTCGTCATAATTTATATATAAATAAGCGTAGATATCTAAAGTTGCAACCACATTCTTAGTTCCAATACATTTCGCACAAAATGAAGTCTATCTCTATGTCTGCAGTAATATATTTTTTGCTTGTTGCCATGCTGCTCATTGTCAATGGTACAATTAATATATCTCAATCGTTTTTATTTTGATAATCTTTTGTATTCATTTTTTTAAATTTGAATAACTATATTAATTATTAGATATATATGCGTAGCTAATAAAAGGCGTGAATGACAGGTGTGATGGCGGCGGCGCCAAAATGCTCGACCAATGATGACTGCAAAGTTTACTGTTCAAGAATAAGTGGGTCAACTCCACTTTGTTTGGATGGAGTTTGTATCTGCTCATAATTATTAGTATTAAATAAAATAATAAAACACGCATTCATTGCAATGCTTTTTGAATTAAATTCTTGTATTCATGTTGTTCTGAATGATGAAATTTAAATATTACAATTATGCTTTTTTTTTTTCTTTTTTTCATATAGTTGTTATATTAGTAAGAAGAATATTGTGTCTAGAGATGGAAAAAAATATCGAAAAATGAGACATGATCATCACATTAAAAAATATTATAATATTTTTAGTATACCATAATCTTTGTAAGGTATCATATTTTATTAAAAAATTTCGATTCGATAGTATATAGAAAAATATATAAATTATATTATACCAAATTATATCAAAATAATTCCAAAACTTTGATTACTAAAGTAATGATATATATATATATATATATATAAATTATCCGATATTGATTCGTATCGAAAATTTAATATATCAAACTAAGATATACCAAAAATTTCAACATTGTAGCTATATGAGTTTTTTTCATGTCGTATATTTTAATGAGTTATAAAGTATAGAGAAAAAAATTTCAATATATTATGCTGAACCATTCCTAATCGTATCTACTAATCAATGCCATTAAAATGTTGCTTAACTATCCAACAGCTCCGAATTGAAAATTCCCATAGTAACTTGTATCTTATTTATTTCTGTAATTATGTAATACAATAATTAGGGGTGAGCAAAATCGAACCGAAAACCGAACCAAACCGTAAACCGGCGGTTTCGGTTCGGTTCGGTTCGGTTTATATATTAATTTCGGTTCGGTTCGGTCTGAATTTTTTGAAACCGTCAAAATTCGGTTCGGTTCGGTTTTAACCAAAATATGGCGGTTCGGTTCGGTTTCGGTTCGGTTCGAGCGGTTTGGATATGAATTTATAGATTTGAACTTAGATTTGAATTATTATTTATGAACTTGTTTATTTGAATTTATGAGTTAGACTTGTTTGTTGAACTTGTGGGATTATATTTGGTGTATTTGAATTTTTAATGAATGTTGGAACATGAAAATGTATGTTTTAATTCAAGTATTTTGAAAAATAGGTGAAAAAAATTCGGTTTAAACCGAAACCGTGCGGTTCGGTGCGGTTTGGTTCGGTTCGGTGCAAACCGCCAAACCAAACCGAAACCGCCCATTCGGTTCGGTGCGGTTTCGGTGCGGTTTACATACTCCTAGCGGTGCGGTTCGGTTTGGTTTTTTAGGATTTGCGGTTTGGCGGTTTGGGCGATTCGGTTCGGTTTTCAGACCGAACCGACCGTTGCTCACCCCTAACAATAATCATACAAAGGGCATGAGAAATCGATCCAAAATATATAACCACATAATTAGAGGATTAAACTGAATTGGTCAATCGATTAAAATTCGTAAAATCTCACATTATCTGAGAGGAAATTTGGACAACATGAAATCCGACGACAATATTTTTGCAGACGGAATTTTGGCCGTCGCAATATTTTTGAAAATCCATCACTAATTATTTCATTTAAAAAAAATAATTTAATCTTTAATTTTTTGACCCATTTTTAGTTCGTCAATTCATTTTGGATTTAGACTAGTTTTTTACTGATTGTGAATGCGAGACCTCCCATCCAAGTTGGAGAATATTATCGCTAAGTTAAATGTAATTGCTAATTTTTGTATGTTTTAATAAATATGTATATTTTTTTAAAAAATACTAATAGTGATAGAAAAATTTCGTCGCTAAATTTGGTGACGGAATATTCCATCGCTATTAGGTTGCCAATCTTAGTGATTGAATATTCCTCTCTATTTCGTTGCATAATCTAAAAATACGCTTTGTCTGTCACGAAATGACGATCCATTTTTTTCGCCGTCGCTATTCTATCGCAATATTGAGATTTTTTTGGAATGACATATCTCACTGTTTCATACAAAGTTTTATCTTATTCTAAATATTCTTTAATGTTGAATTTTTTAAATTGTAAGAAGTCCGAATCGACACCAGATTGGCCGATTTATAAATTGATTCGATTTATTTATCAAATTAATAAATTTATTATCACTCTCAATTTTACTATTTTTTTTTCCAAATTATCATGCATCGCTTAAAAACAAGTAAATATTTCTAGCTTGCAAACAATGGAACATCTTCAACTTATTAATCTAGAATCAAATTTTATACGATGTAAAATTAATAATAATATTCGAATTTTTTTTTATGAGGATGATCACCTGAGAAATAGATTTTGAAACGATCACTGCACCTTTTTTTTAAAATCAAACTAATCCAGCTTTGGGATTTATAGATAAATCTCGATTAATTATAATAATAAAATTGAGATTTATTTCTAAAAACAATCTCTCTCTCTCTCTCTTTTTTTTTTTTTTTCCCATATTTCCTCCAAACACTAATTAAGTGTCATTTTGAATATTTCACACTTATCAAACCCTTTACTAATAAGAATTTCAAGATTGTTCATGGAGTGATATAAATGAAACATTCTTTAGCGAAATGTAATAATCACAGAGGAGAATTTAATTTTAAATCTTAAATATGATTTATTTGATCTATAATCATATATTATAACTCTGATTGCAAAACTCTGTTTATGTCAACAACAATGAATCTCATTACTCCAATGATATGAATATATATTATTATAATATCAAAATGAATTAATATGCAGATTCATCATCATTTTATGTATAGATTAGGGTAGATGTAATGTGGCAACCAAATTATTCCAATACGTACATTTCATACAAAATGAAGTCTATCTCTACTCTGCAATAATATATATTTATTTGTTAATTTTTTCTATTTATTTTTTTTGCTTTGAGTTAAATCTGAATAACTTTATCATATATATATATATATATATATATATAGGGGTGCGTTAAAGTGACAAGTACCCCCTTAGATGGGAGATGAGAATGAATCTGGGCCATTAAAAACATGATTTGGACGGTTAAGATCAATTTGGGGCCGGATTTTAAAAGCTGCATTCGGTAGAATAAAAAACTTGCAAATTAAGGGTATTATTGGCAAAAAAAAATCACAACTACCCTGAATAACGTTGAGCCCTTCTTCAAGCAGCAGTTTCAGGATTCTCGATAGGTGGACCGGCCGCAGCTGATGCCACCTCTCCACCATCACCACAGTCCACTTCTTCCCCCACAATCGGCAATAATCAGAAAAATAGAATCAATGAAATTGATACAACAAACGACAAGTAAAATCTTTTTCTCCTTCCAGAAATTTCACTTCATTGAAAAGAAAAAACACAAAACGCGATTTAGAGGTGAGAGATTGAAGAAGATCGGGGCAGCAAGAGCAAAAATATGTATGCATGTGTATAATAATGAAAAAGTTCAGAGAAACGTTTTTGTGGTGATTATTATACTGCAACTGGGTATATAATGCACATTTACAGGCTTATATAATGCATATTTACAGGCTTAGATAATGCATATTTTCATGTTTATATATTTTCAAATATAAGTTGCATTATTAAGCTTGTAAATATGCATTATCTACATATGCATAGTTGCAGTATCTTATTTTTATTACGATTATCTTTTTCGAAACATATGCAATAGTGATTTCGTTTGAAAGATAATTAAATTATCTTTAATTTGATATACAGTAAGTTAAAAAATAATTTAAATTGAATGAGATATGATTAATTCAAGTTCTATTAGGAAATTAGAGGAGAGATAATATGTTGAAGAGAGAAATACGTGAGTTTGAAAGGAAAAAAGAATATGAGATTTTTTTGTGGTCCCCCATGTTTAACTTACCTAAATACCCTTATTACAATAAATTAATTCATAAATTAAGTAACAAAATAAATAGAGATATTAAATCTGGACCACCTATTTTATCAAATCAAAGGTCATGATTTATTCTCTTCTCCCATCTAAGAAGGACTTGTGATATGATTACACCTCTATATATATATATATATATATATATAGGGATGCATTAATATGTTAACCACTTCCCAGATGTTACCTGTTACCTCGCTGGCGGTGCATTATCTAGACAAGCTTACTACATTATCTAGGCAAAATCAGGTACATTGCGAAGATAATGTACTACATTACAGTTACAGGTAACATCTGGGAAGTGGTTAAAATATGATCACAACTCTATATATATATAAATACTAAAAATTAGTTTGTGCTTAATAGGAATGAATATACACCACTCATCTAAAAAAATTAATGGTTGAAATTAAAACTTTTTTCTAGATTTCATGTTTTTTTACTTTATAAATCATGTTTAATCAAATTATCAAATTAAGCATGATTTATAAAGCAATTAAGCACGAACAAAAATTATACTTAAATTTTCAATCTTTATACTTTAATCTCAACCATTGATGCTATCAATCCAATGACTGAGATTCATTCATATTTAACACAAACTTTAATTTTAGCATTTGATCATAATTCTCTCTCTCTCTCTCTCTATATATATATATATATATATAATAAATCCTAAATCCTTGATTTTGATGGATAAATGATCAATATTGAATTTTTTAGATTGACAATTATTTATTTTGATGTTGATGGTTATGCACTTCAATGAAATAGAACATAACAACTGAATAAGCATAATATACTAATTAATCAAGTATTATTAATATTTTAGCACAAATTATAATTTTAGTCATTGATCACAACTCAATGGGAGTGAAAAGATAAAAACTAATCAACTCATCGCCAGTAAAAGGGGTCAAAGGATAAGACAAAATGAATTGCTATTAAAAAGAAATAGGAAAAGAATTTAATAGAGCAACCAAGCGCCAGAATTGGTTGAAGAGTGAACTTAATTGCCCAACTTCCTCTTATCCCTTTTCTTCAAAAAAAAAAAAAAAACTTGACAAATGGCAAATTATGATTGGCCTTAGTTATTTTTTCAAAGAATTAATTAAAGGTTTATATATTTACATAATTATCTGTAACGCCCCCAACTGACCTTCTCAATTTGGGGTCGCGTCACATTGATGTTTCAGGTTTTATCAACATTTCTTTAATCAAATAAAT